>BLKR01004681.1:0-100882 GCA_011170035.1 Teleogryllus occipitalis
CCTTATTTACAGACGCCGCGCCGCGCCGCTCCGCGCTGAGGTTGGCTGGCAGGTCGGCGACCGCCGCCCGCGCCGCCCCGCGCCGCGCCGCGCCGCGCCACACCGCGCGGATTCCGCTGACAGGGCGAGCGGCGGCGGAGGCGGCCGCCACGCGAGATAACCGCCCGCCCACGCACACAGCGCCGCGCCGCCCAGACGCGGCGGCCAGGCCTCCGAGCGCGGTCGCCAGAGCTGCAACACACACGCACCGACACCACACCTCCTTGCTTTAGTTTATTATTCCTGCAAACAAGTAATTCTGCTCTACAAGGAATGTTGCATTGCAGATGAATGGAAACAGAAAATTAAATTTATTCTTCTTAAATTAGTTGCAGGAAATCATAAGATTTTGCCAGAATATTAATATATTTAATAAAATATAAGTGACATCCTGTACATATTATCATATCAGCCATGATTGGATGTCAAGTTTTGTACTATTAAAATAACCTCATTTCTATTGTAAACTTTGTGCTATGTATATATATATATATATATATATATATATATATATATATATATATATATATATAATGTAAAATCAAATATGAAAATGTAAAATACTGAAAAGTCGCTAAGAACCTTTGGTTGATGCGACTATAATAAACAAACAAAAATTAGTTGCAGCAAATAAGAGCAGTCTATCGGTTCCTCACTAGTCTTTTATTTACATTTTTTTCTTTTAACGTTTATTCTAATTTGCGAATGATTTATACCGAATATAATTTACTAACACCCGTTTGTCAGATGTGAATCTATTTTTCATTCGTGATGTGGTTGAGTATGAGTCAAGTTTGTAATGATCAGTAGCTTGAATTCGAACAGAGAAACGGGAAAGTATGAGAAGAAACAGAGAAACGGGAGAGTATGAAAGAAAAATAACTAGTGGGAATGCATGGCGTACCAAAACTTTTCCTCCTCTCGGTGTTATTATTACTCAAAAACTAATATTTTTATAAGAAGAGTAGAACATCATTTAAATCTATTGATGGAGATATTGCATTGACCAACGAAATCTCCGGCTTGAATATCCAAGCTGTAAGATATGTTAGAAAACAAATTAAACCTTTTGCAATTTTCAGAATTTCAGATGTTTTAATGAAAATTGCAAGTTGTGTCATGTTTATAACTGTACTTTCTGCTTTTCGAACAAACAAATAAAGAAAAATATTGCATTCATTTTTCCGAAAAGTTTGAAAAAAACACAGTGACTTAATGATATGCATCCTCCAAAATAAAAAAAATCTTACTGATCTCCGGAACCATAGGCGCGTGCAGCTTAAAACAAAAAGGGGGTAACCACGTTTCTGAGCCCCACTGGGCCCCCTTTCCTATTAACCCTGAAATTCACAAGGAAAAACTACATAGGTAAATCCTCAATTAAAAAAGTGATAATTTAAGTGATTAGACCTTGAAATAAGAACAGGAAATATAACTGCATCCGTTTTATTTGCTTACTCATTTTTAACTCGAAATTTATACAGAAAATAGAAAGGTTTACACCATACATGACAGGCACATGTTTCTTATAAGCAGCACAAAACACATTTTTAATTGCTACAAAGATTTTGTTTTTGTATACTTTATTCTTGGACATACACAGCACCTCACTTGTTTTGGCAGTATTTTTCTAAGATCTGCAGTGATTTTACACGTTGTTTCAATTCCAAATTTCACACTTCTTAATACACAGATGGGGTGCTACAGTACTCCAAACAATGAAAAACACATAAAGTAGTAAAAGGACAAGTACAACACGTGCACAGGCGCAAAGATAACCTATTCAAATGAGAATACACGGAGTGTGATGAAGAACGCTCAACCCCAGCACGGCTAGCGTCAATTCAAAGTACTGCTGCCGTGGCATCCCTCTGTGTAATCCAAGTTTTAACTCTTTTATTTACATATTATATATTTTATACGAAATAAATAAAACGCAAGGGAAATTAAACTATAAATTGAATGACGCAATAAACAAGTGTCCAACTGATTTAATGTTGAACCATTTACAGGTTGCCAGAAAGTTTGGAGAGTTTCTCTCCCAAACGTCGAGTACCGAGTAGCGGCTTAACAAAGGATTCAATCAGGAATTGACAATATTTTCGGAAATAAAATGTTTAATTACGAAGAGCCTTTTGAAAATTTTCATGGCCACCACGGACCCCTCCGCCCACCCCACTCGGCTCAAAGCTTCTAACCTGACAAAGATAGCGTGCTAGATCCATCCAGATGTACCGATTGTCGGGGACAAAATTGTGTCTACACGTGTCTCCACGTCACCTCCATCGATCTTAACTATTTTTGGAACAGCTCTAAAATACCTTCATCCTGATGCGTGTTTAACATTATAATTCAAAAGAACTTTAAATACGGATTGTATGACCTAAAATGCGAGATCCTATTGCTGAGGCGATTCCTCTCTGTTCTGCAGAGCAGGGAGGAAAAGTAACGAGAGAACGGGAAAAAGAAAGATTGATTCACTGATTATGGTTTAAGGATGCTTCAACTGTTGTGGATGTTTACCCAAAGGAATGGGGACGGGAAAATCACGCGTGGTCCGTAGTCCATTGGTTAAGGTGCATGTAAGTGATTTGATCAGAGAAATCACTGGCCAGTACAGTCAGAAAAATATTCAATTCCCCAGAGGTCACTAACTCACTGAAGTTAAACTCATGAAGTAACTTTCTGGCACCTTGCTGGGAACCTGCGACATCCCAATAACCAGGAGGTTAGACCGCGCATTTTCGCTTGGTTCCAGCGGCATTGCAAGAGAGAAAATGAGGAGGAGGACACATACTGTATCCCTTTGATTCGAGAAACAACCTCCAACCAACCAGCTTTGTCCACCACAAATTCTACACGGCTCCACTGAGATTCGATCTCCAGGACCGTGTATCTTCTGCGAACACTGCATCTTCTCCGGAACGCCCGAAGTGTTTGTGTGCCGTTACGCGTAAGATACAGTTTTAATCTACGACGCGCGTTACTTAATGCGCGACAACGCAACGCTCGTGAAGAAGAAGGCGAGCGGTCTTCCCATCGTACCTCGGGTCGCTCCAATAGAGATGGGAGCGCGAGTAAAGAAGATGGGAAATCCGAGGAAGAATAAGGAGAACGAGGAATAAGCGCCTCAATGGAGATGAGAGCGCGAGTAAGGAAGATGGGAAATCCGAGGAAGAATAAGGAGAACGAGGAATAAGCGCCTCACTGGAGATGGGAGCGCGAGTAGAGAAGATGGGAAATACGAGGAATAAGCGCCTCACTGGAGATGGGAGCGCGAGGAGGAAGAAAGGAGAACGGGGAATGAGAGAGGAAGGCCGCCGGTGGTCCAGCGATCAGCGGGCGCGGTGGCGGTGGTTCCGCTCCGTCAGCAGCCAGACGCCGCGCAGGGGCGGGGGCGGTGGTTAAGCCGATTTGCTTGCGGAGCGCCACGGCGCGGCATCGGCGGCACCGGTTCATTAGCAGCCACACGGCCTCACCCCGCCCCGCCCACGCCCTTCCACTCCACTCCCCGCCACCCCTTCCTGCCCCTCCCCATCACTCCCTTCCCTGTCCCTCCCCGCCACTCCCCGCCCCGCCCTGCCCTGCCCTGCCTTGCCCTCCCCTGCCCCGCCCCGCCCCAGTCCGCCCCAGCCCGCCCTGCCCCGCCCCGCCCCAGCCCGCCCCGCCCCGCCCCGGCCCGCCCCGCCCCGGCCCGCCCCGGCCCGCCCCGGACGCGCCGCGGCGAGTGCACTCGGATAACGAGTAAATCGGCCTCGTGAATCACTCGCCGCAGCTCACTCTAAGCTCATTTGCGACACGAAAAATCATCAGGTACTTAGTCATCAGCGCGCAGCTGATTGCGCCCCATAACAACTCCCATTAAGCAAGTGCAGCTGTTATCAGACGACGCGCTGTTCTTGGGTATTGAGTTCTGGGACGAAAGAATGGGGCATAAAACAAGGCATTTTCAAACGTAGCGAAAACTCTCACGTACAGCAGCAAACAACAGCGAGAAAACAAGGAAGTTATTACTACAGAGATAATTTTGAAGTCCCATTCGCATATCAGTGCATGCCACGCATCAGAAACACAGCAAGTAATAAACGTAAGAGATACAACATCAGTCAATGGCTTCTAAGACTCCTCCTGTTGCTGGTGCTCCACCTGCAACGCCCGCGAAGATATTTTATTCAATACATGCTCATCGACATTCTGCGAACTGGCTTGTTTTTGAACATTCTTTTTATTTATTTACTTTTCGTCAAATAACAGAAGTAACTGTTTGTGGCGTGTAGGGGAGAAATGCAAATCTGCGCCCATTATCTTGAGCTCCGGAATTTCTTAGCCAACCATAAATAGTGGATGAAAAGTACCAACAAAGCAGATTAGCAACAGTTGAAAATTAAATTTTTGCTCCAGAGCTATAGAAAACGTATTGCCATCAGTAAATAAAATATAAATTTGATTTTTTAGTATTGCTAAGCAAATAGTAACCCTACCCCCGGTTCAACACCTACCACAACTAGCAAAAGAGAGCTCAACAAAACGTGTGCGTAATGAAGCTACATTTACAAATATCTCCGTTTGTAATCTGAATTTCTGCAATCTCAATATGTATCTGAAAGGTTGGTTTGACTACTTTCGGTGGTTTTCAGTCTATTGTGTTAAGGTTTATTAGATTGCAATCCCCCTGGACACTACATATTGATAACATATTTGGAAACTACACATTTGTGAAGTAAGACGGAAATCTATTTATTATTAATTTATTTACATAGTTTTTGTTTTTTCAGTTTAGTTAATAAATGCCTTCATTTTAAGAGCACAAACCTGAGTAATGATTGTTGCAGTTTTACTTTATTCATTTTATTTCTAATGTGAAACCAGTGTCAGCGAGCTACCGAAATACTGACCAAATTTTGTTGACAGTACAACAGCCGTTATGGGGTTTTACAACATGGAATCGAGGGCCTCGTTTCCCATTACGAAGTTAACTTTTAGCTTTTTAAGAGAGATATTTGTAACTTTGCTATTGATGTGGAGTCTGAGCGGATCCGCAATTTTCGTTGGAAATTTTATCAGCCTAGTGACAATTTGGGTAGAATAAATTGAAATGTCATTTACTGTGTAACTCAGTACAAAACTGGTATTATTATAAATTCTATAAAGAGAAACTTTAGTTGGTAGGAATTATGTTATTTTTGGGAAGAAAATGAAAATTCGTTAATGCTTAGCATTAATATTTTCGTAATAAATTAATGAAAATATTCTTTTTAAATGCGATTTCGTTCCCATTCCCGCTGTTATACTTGTTTTAACTTATCTCGTTTGCGTGCTGCCGGTGCTGATGTTTATCAAATCTACCGTTGTTATATTGTGAGGAATATTTTTCGATCTTAAGCTTCAATTTCACGCGGAGTGGAGCAAATAAATGAAGCGAAGTTCCCTAAAACATCTCTATGATAAAATACTCCCGAGGAAGAACTACACATGTTACAAGCACTTTCGCCGATTATGAATGGCGTAATTCAACATGGAAAATACCATAACATTCATTTCAAATAAGCAAGACATTTGAATTGTTAATTTTTATTATTTCGTAAACGTCAGAACTTTTCACTTTCTGGAGTCTTACGCCGATTCAGTGAACATTAATATTAGCAGTCCTATTCACATTTACCTGTATTTCATTTTTGCTTGAATACTCTTTTCTATTAATACATTCATTCCCAAATATCGTAGTTTTTTAATACGAATGTGCGTATAATGCACGATGTAGATAGAGAAAATAAACGTGTTTTTGTTCTGGTACTTAATTTTGTATTCATATTCTCTTCGTATGGTGTAAATTTAATTCATAAGGGAGAATTTCTATTACACGGTCCATAACCTCAACGACGGTTCGTGTTGCCTATCTGGAAAATGCACAAATCTCTACCCTCACCTCACTGGAAAGATCAAGATCACCTACTCACAAAAAATACTTGCATTTTTGTATCGTATGAACGAATGCCACATCAAGTTTCCATATGCTCTTGACTGACAACAAGCGTTGCGACAAATTTAACATTTCTCTCCGAAAATCGTAACAAACTCTGCAAGTTCTATTCCATCGTCGTACATCTTTTAGTTTCTTATATTCATGAGCGAAGCTATTTCTTGATAGATTCCTACTTACAACAAAGGTACGATAACGTAAATTTTAAAAGTGAGACACCTTAAGACCAGACTCAAAACAATCTGAAGATATGCTCACGAAAGGAGTAAATTCTCGTGTTTTTTTCGTATGGAAGTGAGCATGTGCTCTACTGAGCCTAGGAAAGTGAGATTTTTGTTAAGTTTGAGAATTTACTCATTTCATGAGAATATTCTTGGAACTTTTATTCATACGCTATCGAGCATCAGCTCGAAAAACGCTAGTAAATATCATATGCTCATTTTTATTCATACCACCCATTATGTAGCGTCTCTAAAGAGAATATGGATATTTTTAACAATTATGCAAATGATGTGTTCGCTTCTCCTATTGTATAATTTCCATGAACGAACTGGACTCTCTCATGGAATATATTTCATGCAAAACAAAAAAATCCTTAAATTCCATAAAACACTAATAACATTCATCCATTTTACTACCTACTTCTTACAACATTCAACATGACGCCACGAACGCAAATTTATTGTATCCAAGACCAAGCAGATTAAGGGACTTTGAAGTAATCGCACCAAAGTCTCACTGTTAGGAATAATGGAATTTGTCTTAATTTACAAAGAATGGATATCGAAGCACCAATGAATCATTGTCTCGTTTAATCGAGATGTTGGTGTAAAAAGTCTTAAGTCTCCTCGTTCAAAAAAGTTCCAAACTAAAATGAAGTTTCGGTCCAGTAGTAGTGTTTACTTCTCAAAACATAATTTTCTTCATTGATCACTGTATCTTATCATACTTCACCAATAGAAACAAGAGCAACAAACAGAAAGGATAACGATCGAAAATAATACGGTAGTTTGAAAACACAAACCCACTTGCTGATCACAAAGGTCCGATTCTGTTATTTGTTAGCCGAAAGTCTCCCTGTGCATGATTGGTGTCCCGTATCGCAATCGCCGGGGCTCGTAAACTGCCGTTCCCAAATCGCATCCTCCGGCGCCGCCCAATTGAGGCGCTGACAGCTCCCGCGGTGATAGACTGCTTGCGCGGGCACAGAGGGGCGGCGCCACCCGCCCACGCCCGCGCGAGCACTCGCCCACGCCCAGGGCGATGGCTCCCAGAAGCCCCGAACGCCCCTGCCCGAATCGCGCGCTCCGCCCACACACGTAGGAGACCTGCATAAAAAGCTCTTCAGTCCCGGACGGTCATGTTCACCGGATCGATGACCGGACAATGTCTAGCCGCCAATTCACAGGGACGGTTATTCAGAGGAAGTAGGTGATGTGGCATTTCATCAATTACACAGGTCTGCAAAACAAGTTGTATGGTCAGCTGTTTGGGTTTAGTTTACTGATTCTTACGTTTTGTAGTGCTCTAAATCCAGGAATGACAACCTGTTAGTATTGGAACGTCAGGTTTTCGAACAAACGGATGATCATCGTTTAAAGAATCTCTTAACACAAATATTTTATTTACATAAATATTAACTCATTTGCCACAGGTGATAACAAAATTACCACCACACTTAATCGGATTGCTTGTGAAATCGACTGTTTTAAACTCCAAACTTCTTTTTGAGATCTTCCTCTTCTAGGTGGCATCCGGAAGATCCATGTGCAATATTCAGCAGTAGTCACCATCATCCTCCATTACTCTTGATACCTTCTTTTCATTTCCTTTCTATCTTCATGAAAATCCTTTATTCTTCTAGATCTTCACTCACTGCTCCCAAATTTTCAAGAAAATTGTCAAAGTGTAAGTTAAGAAAAAATTGGGCTCAAGGAACAATGAAGCTTGTGGAATGCTTCCAACATTCTTACCAGCCGTAGTGGAGCGTTTCCTAGGTTTCCATAAAGTAAATGCTGATAGATGATCAGCAACTTCTTTGCTTTATTGTACAAACTCTTAGGATCATTTTATGAGCAAAATTAGTAAATCAGGGTTATGAGAGTCGAAGCTTGATGTCAGGCCATTTAAACGAACTCTAGAAAAACGTATGGAGAAAGTCCCTCTTGCAGTATTTAATCACTGTTTGGCACAAAATTTGGTGTTACAATATAGTTGTAAACCAGTCGTCGCATATTTTTCATCCAGTATTGTAATTCTTACATTCTTCTATCCATTAGTGAAGAGAACCTATGCAATTATGTCTGAATCAGGACAACGCATTCCAATTGTAACACTTGGAGCTCCAACTCCAAATTATTAAGCTGAATTGTAGACGGCTGGAAAAAGCTGAAAGATGTTTTCGAAATCACAGTTTGCTCTGAACAGTCTGACGTCCAATCTATTCAGCTTGCCACAGGCAATCTTCACGATATACACAGTTTTGATTTCACATTTCTGGTAGTAGTGTTTCAAGACATTTTGTTTGACAGTTATCCTCTTTGATGTTTTGGAAAAGAGATCATTGGATGTAAACTACAGTATATCAAAAGTAATGACTACTTGTGATACGCTAAGAACCAAAAGAACGAACAATATTTTTCTACGGTTTTTGAAAAGGTCAGTAAAATAAACGATTTGAGCTTCACAGGGAGTTCAGCATTCTAAGACTGAATGTGTTTAGATTTATCGAGCGTTGTATTATGAAATTTTGGACCATTTTTTGATAGAAATAAATAACATATTTCGCTATTGTGAAGAATACAATCTATTGCCTTATAGCAGAAGCTTGACAAATACATGATTTCCTTCCAATTCACTTGAAAATCTGCAAATTTCCCCGCCGCCCCCAAAATACATCGATTAAGAAACGAACTTTCTCATTTATATGCCGATAAGAAATTGACAGATATCTACTGAAAAGATTATTACAATGCCTGATGAGTCTCAGGGCATTTTCTCGGAAGCTTAAAAATTAAGGCATCCAGTGGGAGAGGGAGCTAACCCACAAAATTCAAAATATCGATTTATGAACGTATTCGATTATGACCACATTGAATATGTCTATAAATCGATGTTGTTTTTTAAATTGGGGATAGGTGCCTCTCTCACTGGATACCTCAATTGTTCTCCCTCATTCTGTCCACCTCTTCTTCTACAGCATCGGTGGAAAGAAATTTTCCTGGCGTGAAACGCACAAAAAATACCTCTGGAATACAATTTCGGAGGAGAGACTTCCTTCTTGGAGGGACATCGTCATTCAGATGAAACTTCAGCAGTTCATAATGAAACAGATGAATAAAGATATTAGAGACAAGTCTACAGCCTTTAAGGATCGAAAGGATTTGGTGCACAAGAAGCATGCAAGTTCCAATATCAAGTTACGCATGTATACGGTGTCTTCCAATCAAGAGCTAGAACGTCGCCATAGTGACGTCACTGTAGTGACGTTCAAGCTCCCGATTGTACGACACCGTAACAGCTAACGCACGTCAAGTGCCACTACAAATAAATCGAATTATAGCTCTTCACCTATCTTCACAGCCACGAGCTGCCCTGTCAATTCATCGGTTTACTTTCAAGGAGCAGGGGGAGCAGAACGTTTAATATTTTTATTCACGTTGATCAGAGGAACAAGACAACTGCAATAAAGCGTAATTACTCTCCTGTCACATCATCACATAGTGAGTGTTACGCCTCTACGCAAACAAAAAACTATCTCAACACTCATTTTACATTGTATTTAATTTTAACAAGACTAACAGGCGATGTGGGCAGAATTCCGCACAATGCATCAACGATGAGATGCTGCTTCTACTCCACTAAAGAAAAAAAACCAACACTTGAGAGTAACAATCATCGGTTATAAATCACTTCATCATAAATAAATTACCAGCACAATCTTAATCACATGTTAAGTTTATTTTTCCTCTTCAAAATGCATGCCGGCTTCGTTTTTCAATGCGCCCAAAAGAAGTTACAGCACATTTCCAAGAACGCGAGGACACGTTTACCTTCTTTACTCTACTCTCCTACGATTCATGTGTTATCTTTCCGACTACCCCAACGACATCCTGCTGCTTCCATCCTTTCCCATTAAAAGAGCCGCTACTTCCGTGACAGGCCTCGTCAGCCCGTGTACACGGGGCTGTGCATTCCACGAAGCCACAGTCTCTTGACAAGCCCTCTCCGGTATCTCCGACCCGCTCCCGGATCTGCTGCGGCAGCGGCCCCAAAAATAAAACGGAAGCATGTAGCCGCGAAAATCGCGCGCAAATTTACCCAACGCTGCAACGCCGCGCCGCGCGGCACAAAAGGAGGAGCGGCTGCAAGTTGCCTTATAAGCGCGGGGCGCCACGTGGGCGGCACAGATAGGATCGAAATTGCGCACAGCGCAGGACCCGGCCGGCGATTCGGCGGCCGCCCCCGCGCCGCCCGCCGTCTCCGCCGCCTCGCACCGTCCCCGCCACGACGGGCCGTGTCCCCCGCCTCGCGCTGTTCCCGCCACCGTTCCCACCGCCCCCGCTGCCCCGCACCGTCCCCGCCGCCCCGCGTCATCCCAGCCCTGTCCCCGCCACCGCTGCTCCGCACCGTCCACACAGGCGGCTCCAAACATTCGGCATTCGCCGGGCAGCGAGCTACTGCTCGCCCAATCCCGAAAAGTTGATGTGTTCGGCGAATGTTCGCTCCCTTTGATATGTTCAAAAGACCGACACGCGGTGGGTAGTGCGAGTACCGAATAATCGTCGCTCGGCAAATGGCATGCAACTTATCCACACTATTCGGGATTCGGCGAGCGGGCGCTAGCTACTCGCCGATTACCAAATGTGAGGAGCCGCTTTCACACGCCCGCCCGGCGCTTTCGGCGGCGCACGGCGTCAAAACGCGTGCAATGCACAGGTGGCAGCAGCCTGGTCTTTCTATCCGATGGCTCTCAATTTAAATTTTATCTCCATTCGCTGCTGCGGCGCCATGTGAGCGGCCCAGATGGGATCGAAAATGCGCATAGCGCAGGACCCGGGCGGCGATTCGGCGGACGCCCCCGCGCTGTCCCCACCACCCCGCGCCGTGTCCCCCTCCACGCGCTGTCCCCGCCACCGTTCCCACCGCCCCGCGCTGTCCCTGTAACCGCCCCCACTGCCCCGCGCCGTACAGGCGGCTCGGCTCCACACATTCGGCATTCGCCGAGCACCGCGCTGCTGCTCGCCCAATCCCGAACAGCTGACGTGTTCGGCGAATGTTCGCTTCCTTTGTTGTGCCCAAAAGGCCGACACGCGGTGGGTAGGGCGAACACCGAATGTTCGTCACTCGGCAAATACCAAGCAACTCATCCACAGTAGTCGGGATTCGGCGAGCAGGCGCTCTCTACTCGCCGAATGTGAGGAGCCGCCTTCACACTCGCACCTGGCGCTTTCGGCGGCGCACGGCGTCAAAGCGCGTGCAATGCACAGGTGGCAGCAGCCCGCTCTTTCTATCCGATGGCTCTCAATTTAAATTGTATCTCCATTCGCTATTCTTCGCTGCAACGGTGGCACCTCTCCTGCGCACAAGTTTTAGCATAAAATATCGATTACGGCCAAAAGGGGAACCTTCAACGGGTTTCAACCCAGCAGTCAAAATATCTACAGTATGTATCTTTACGTAAAAGCTACTAGTCCAATAAATAATAACTTTTCACACATGAATTTTAAAGGGTTTGAGCGGTAACTTACTGCAGTTTTCTGGAAATTGTTAGTGGAAACATTAAGCAGCGTAACAGAGTACTTCTACATAACTTCCTTCTCATTCATTCTGATTAAAGCAACCGCGCAGTGACTTTCACAACACGACACCGTTTAGAAAAACACGACAATTTTCCAATCCGACACAAAAATATTAACGCGATAGCCAAAGATGATATCGCCGTCTCCAACAGTTACATTTGAAAATGCGAACCATGTATGTCTGTGGACAAACGTTTTTTATAACAAGAAATCTCTTATTAAATGCTCATTCCACAATAGTTTGCAAATTATTCACCCTGACGACTTATATTAGACAACGCACGTAATCTCGTAAGATGCTTATCAAGAAATTGAATATTTTTTTAAATCACTATTATATATGATGTATTTCGTATATGTGTATGTTTCTTGGTAATCCGAAAGTCTGCTTAATCCGAAACTGTAATCGGTAATTTCTTTTCCTGAGAGGGAAGTAAGAACATATGTTATATTAAAAACATCTGCAGTATATATTTCCGGAAATTACGAAAACGCATTCTCTCATACAATAAATTTTGATGTAGAGTACAATAATGCATTGGTTTAAAAAGTTAGATTTTTTGACGCAGAGGTGGTACCAGTTCCTGGAAGCCAAATTGCGCCAACTCCACAAACATGATCGCTAACTATTGCTTTCCCGGAGTTGGCCGAGTTATTGTTACATTTCGAGATAAAAGCTGTTCTCATTAACTACTAATTTATATATTTTGGTGTAACAATGAAATAATTATGCTCAATCCCAGGAAAATATTAATCCGGGACCCAAACACACTTATTTCGGGTGAGGAGTGACTTCACTGATCTGCATTATCAGAGGCGGACCAAGGATTTTTCATGGGAAGGGATAAAGTGTCCTACCGACATGTTTTCTTAGAATGATTTTTTCCTTTAAGACGAATTGAAAAATATTTTAATTTGTCGACTCATAGTTAATATTTATAACTCAAACAATTTGGTACAATTTTTGAGAAAATAATGAAAATGTTTTTGAAGCTCGATGTAAAGTACCCCCAAAAATCATATACCCCCATGTATCCGTTTCAAACTCAGAGGGTCGCGAGTTCTGTTAATTCGAACGGGAAATATCAATTATGAAGGAAACCTGCTGAACGGTTAAAGCGGTGGTGTTGACCACAGACAAACACATTTTGTTTTTCGGTATTAAGGACGTGAACATGAATACTGACTACACAACGTGTTAGATAAAATAATTTACTGTATGTAGGAACACGAATTATCAACTTTTTCGTTACTAGGGTCTGTGAATAGGAGCTTTTCTGTCAAAATTCGCCGTTTTCCGGCTTACAATTAAAATACTTCCTATTCTTACGAAGTAAAGGCGAGAAAGTATACATTACAAAAAACACTTTCTAAGGGAATCTGACGCCAAAACCGAAAAGAAATGATTCATTACAAATACTACAAGGAACACGTTGGTGAGGTTTTGTCGCGTGAAATGACGTGTGAACTCAAAGAAAATAACTTGAATTTAATAACATTAGTAAGTAAGTAACTTACCCTTCAGAAAGATGTGGAGGGAAGACGTGTGGGTTTAAAACTCATGCGACCAAAACTTTCCACGTTCACACTCCAGACATGCACGCAGCTTTCTGATCCGCTAACTCGCTCCCCCTTAGATTTGAGCACTTAACGCTTAAGAGTCCGGTGCAACCCGTCCGAGCGATCAAGTTACGATTACGTGGATCGAGTAACGCCTGCTCGCCTGAAGCTGGCAGAGGGAATAAAATGTTACAATTATTTATTAATCCACTAATCATCAGGAGTGGCTCAAGAAAATGAACAATCACGCATTTCCTTTCTTGGAGACCGATCCTTTCAGTCAGATGTCAGAAATGGGAGATTGTGAAATCATGATCAAAATAAACGTTTCCACGACGATGGTGGACGGAAAAGTGTCGCAAGTAGCAAGGCGGAAGAAATACGCAGGTGAAACCGGAGGTGCCATCGTATTCTCGAGTGACTCACATTGTATGATATGTAAGACGTAACGTTTGCGCTGTAATAGAGTTGTAGATTGGAAGGTAAATATTGGTATCATACGACGCAAAGTAGACGCAAGTAACATTTACACGGCTATTTACAGTTCTGTGTGGAAACAAAATCTAATGATCCCGTTTGCTTGCTTAGTATCTGTTTATTAAAATATCCTAAAAATTTTGCATTCTTAACGAATATTCTACAGTATTTTCAAATCTTGCAAGGAAATTTATCAAGTTAACACGACTACATTGGAGGCTAACATGGGATACAGAGGGAATACTACTATCTAATGGGACTACAGAGGTATCCCCACCTACCAAGAGGGCCGCGTTTAACACGTCGAATCTACCAACTGAGAATCCCCCCTCCCCGCCCCAATCCAATCACACCTGCCGAGGGCGCCCGCTTGTATGAATTTCCCGGCCTCAGGCTCTAGATGGCCCCACACCGTCACTGCAAGGAGAGTTGATTTTAGCCAGCAAATGTTTCTCAACCCCTCGAAAATATCGGAAACAACTTAATACGCACGCAATGCACACAGAGTTTTATACAATTTTATACTGGCTTAAAGAATTATTTTTCTTATGAAAAGGTTCCTGTAACATTTTTAGATAGCAGACAATTTTTCTAATTATTTTATTTCATAACAATTCAAATTTAATAGTACGTCTATGTTTTTTTCAGGCTTCAACGACGTTTCGAGAGCTTTCGCGCGCACATATTCAGGTCTAATGAAATAATACGATTCAACTTCATCCCTAAATGTATAACATTAACCTAAGTTGAGTTCTAGATAATAAACATACAAACACAAACTTACTGTTTTTTCCAATAACATGTTTTTAAAAAATACACACCATTATGTTCGTAATATATACGATTATGTTCACGTAATGTGGAAATGTCTTATATTTGGTTTCTCCGATCAACACCAGGTGAATGCCGGAGCAGTACCCTACCAAACGGGCCACGGACCGCGCGCGATCTGTCCTTCCTCTTCCTTGTCCTATCCTCTCCCCTTACACACACACACTTACACTAACATGCACTACACTACCACATATTCCGGGAGACTGGTTGGGAGCTTAGAGCTTGTCCCGGCTGGGGCGGTGCCTTGCTGGTTGGAGAGTCCTGGTTTGGGGGAAACCCCAGTAGCCGACGGTAGGTCGGCGCCGGATCTCGGTGTCCAGCGGGGGAAAATCACCGCCATCTCCCGAGAGAAAAGACATGCACTACACTAACGGGACTAATGACCAAAGCAGTTGACGCGCCCGGAAACACGAAAAAATCAATCAATCTTAGATTTGGCGATAGAGTCCTGTCCTAAAGAAGAGAGCCGAGTTTCGGTCAATGGCACGAGCGCTCTGCCATCCCAGGCGCGCGGCGGGGCGGAGCGGGGCGTGGCGGGGCGTGGCGGGGCGGGTGGGATGTGGCGGGGCGTGGCAGGGCGGAGCGTGGCGGGGCGTGGCGGGGCGGAGCGGGGCGTGGCGGGGCGAGGCGGAGCGGTGCGTGACGGGGCGAGGCGGAGCGGGGCGGAGCGGGGTTGGGCGGGACGGAGCGGGGCGAGGGGGGCGTGGCGGGGCGTGGCGGGGAGGGGGGAGCGCGGTGCAGGCGCAGCTAAAATTAGGCGCCCAGATGCGCCGTTTGGGGCATCAAATAGCCGCGCCCGAGGGACGGAAGTCGCAGGCGCCTGCCGCGCAGGTATCCTCACCTCCAGCCCAGCGCCACCGCCTCCTCTGCCAGAGCGGTTTTTGTTAGCTCGCGCTGTACAGAAAGGATTGTGACTCTTCCTTGCCCTGCGCCCTCTGCGAACGCGGCCCTTCACTTATTCGGACAGAAGTCCCTAAATAAATCATTTGTTGCCTTCCCAGTTATACAGCATTTCCATAAGTACGTTTAATAACTGTGCATGTTTTGTGGAACTCAGAAATCCTGCGCAATTACGATATTCCGCGCGCTCCCTAACGCCATTCAGATGGATTATGAATAATATGTGGTGACGAGCGTTGGAGCATCATGTTAGGAGAAGAAGTTTTTACTCCCATGTAATAGAAAGTAAATAGAAATCGGGTAACCTGCGTGTTTTCAACCATCCGTCGGTCCATCAGTCCGTGAATCACGGTTAGAACCCTTCCGGCCCACCGGTTGGAGCAAGCGAGGTGACATTCCACAGGTTTTGGGGAACTGACCATTTTTTCGTATCCGTCAAATCCTAATTAAAAAAACCTTCATATGAAAATACTTTTAAAACATTGGAGAGGCCACACTAAACTAGTAGATAATTTCTTCATCAAAAATATAGCTATAGATTTGATTGCATCACTATCAAATAACTCACTCCGTCCCATCCATCTAGCGAAATAGGAGATCAAGAGAACACACGCAGGTAGTTCGCGTCTTGCGCGTTTGACACGTGTCTGTCTTTTGGCCCAACACCATTTCTCATACACTTCAGTACGTGACATAATCGTGCATCTCCAATTATGCTCAATTTTTTTTGTATGTATATAAGTTGATCGGTGTACAATTTCAGTCGTGAAATGTTTTGTACAAAGATTCTTAAGTGTATTGTTAAAATAATCTAGAAAGACGAGATCAATCTAGAATCTACGAATTCTTTTAAACACAATTTCTACAAATCCTGACTCTCCATTCACAGTTGTTGCAAAGATAGGAGAAAAGTGTGAATAAGTCTTGTGAGATAAACCTCAGTTTTCAGGGTATCCACACCCTCGCGTTTATTCGCTAGCTACGTCACCTCTGTGTCCATCCACTCCCGCCTCCACATCCACATCGCCCCCTCCCCCTCCCCCTCGAGCTGCCCGGCGCCGTGCCGCGCGCTGATCAAACGCTGCTCCCCCAATCATGAGCCCGCTTTCACCGCTTCATTGATTGGAAGCGACAAAACGGCCCAACAAGTAATTACTTACGTCCTAATATCTGAGGATCGGGAAGATTAATTACGAGCGGTGACTGCGTGGAAATAAAGACGTAAGAAAGCGGCCGGAGGAACATTGACGGGCATGGGATAATATTTACTCAGCGAGGGGTAAACGATGAGGAGCGAAAGCAAACATTGCGAAACGATGAGAGGAATGCTTGCGAAGGGATTCGGCCTCCCCAGAATCCTGAAAAACGTGTTGAATGATCGTCTTTGAGGAACTGGACGATTAACAAAAAGGAGCGAGGTCAACTAGCGAGAAAAACAGCATACCGCACCATTCAAACACGCAAATTGTTATTTAAGAATAGCTTATGAAACTAAATATTAAAACTATACATACCGTATAAGAGAGCACATCTGCATATTCCAAAAATGTTCCTTCTTCAACAGAAAAAGAAAACGAACATTACCTGGGGAAAAAAGAAAAAACACTTATTACGACACATAACATGCAAAGTGCAATATTATTTCTAATAATGCATTATCAAAAAATTGATGGAAAACACAACATGAATATGTTACGAAATAAAATGACTATTTTTACAACGCTATTCCGTAATAGCTTTTGTGTGAAAAATCTGTAATAATAAGGTAAGTGTTTACGGGACACCTTTTATTATGTGTGCCCTGAAAAAAAGAACGTTTCCTGGAAAAGGTGCAACAAGCTTCGTTTCTAAGTCAGGTGCAAGTATGGTAATTTATATTTCCGTATCACTGGTAAGCACAATCTGACCATAAATTAGCCAGAATCTGAGAACCATTCTAAATGGTGAATATAGCTCGAATTCGTATTCACACTGCTAAGTCCTTTAAATATTACGAATGAACGGGATACATTTTCCAACCTGTATCCATAAAAAACACGATTGCTTCAAATCACTACTTCACCGTATTGATGATTTAAATATAGTAAAATGCCTCTTTCACAATGAGTCAATGATATTCAAAATGAATGTTAATATTAGAATACATCGTAAATCAATATTAAGATTATATGTTTTGTGATTTTCAAATTAGCCCCACATTACGTCGGAAAGATATTTTAAAATCACACACTTTGCATGGGATTGAGATGAATTTAGATATTTTCGAGTTCAAAGGATTCGCCATGTCTGTTCAACGAGACATTCTCTCAAAAGAATGCTGGCAGCTCTCTTGTATAAATGAAGAGCTCATCTTAAACAAAGCAATTTAAAGTCAAATAACCCTAAAGGAGATGTCAAAGGCATTATTTTAAAAAAATTCAACATTACAAGAAAGAACCGCTAGTTTTACACCAAACACGAAGTTATTATTTTATGCATAAGCAGGCCTACTTTCAGGGTTCATTCCAGGCTTGCCAGTCTGTCCCGGGAGTAATAAAAAACAAGTTCCGACCACACACGGCGAGGAACGTCGAAGAAAAATCGCCGAAGCCAACGTTCATTGCTGTCGACGAAGGACCGAAAATTACCACAAATTTGTGTTTTTAAAAATCAACATGGAGAGCGTGTTTACTAATTAAACAGAAAGCGCCATCCTCGGGCAACGCATCCCACGACAACGAACGACCTTTCCCCCCGCCTCGCCCGTCCGATTGAAAAATGGAGCCGGAAAAGCCCCACCGCCACCCACAAATTAATGATTCACGCACGGAACGCAATGCGTTTTTCAAACGCGCGTCTAAAATAAATTTGTCCTAATGAAAATAAATCGGCCACATTTTATGTAGGACGGGGCCACCGCCGGTCCTAATCCCTAGAAACCCGCAACGCAGACCCCGTCTCCCCCCTCCAAACCCTCCTGCAGCGAATAAAGCAGGCTCATGCGCCGGGCGAGGAGGGCCCGCCGAAGCCGAGCTTAAGTTACAGGCCTTTAGGTACGCGACGTTACGATCACTGCGGTGCTGACGCCACGACAATGTCGGCGTCATCCCAAAGCGGCCTCCACCCGCCCACCTGGCCCCAGGCCCCGCCGCGCCACGCCGCGCCGACCCGCTGCCCCGAGTGAGCTGTCTGCGCTTGCGAAACACCTCGCCCGGCGCGATCTCTGCTCGACATTCCACAAATCTGCAATTCAGAGATGGCGATTTAGCGGCAATTAACGTCCTGTGTTTTGAAGTAGTACGTGTTTCGCTATCAACCTGTCACTCCTGCGGTAGGAAATATAAATACTGCCGAAATAAAACGATCCACACTTGGGAGCGTCAAAATACACATCGCGGTAAATAAATAACTTTTTGTTTACTAAGATTTAAGGACTATCCGACTTGCAACATCGAATAATACTGCGAAGAACTTTTAATCATGAGAAACTCGTCATTTCTTACACACCCAACCCATCTTGCATAGTATGCATATTACATGAAAACGGATGTTAAATAGGCGTATAAGAACCGACTCCGATTATCGTCTCAATCTGGAATACTGGGACCTAACATCTCCGATAGTTTAGAGCTAAGACGTGTGGGCAGCGATCGAGTGACATGATGGATGGTCAGTTCGAGTTGCCGACCGTTACCCGGGCGCGCGGGCCATAAATTGGCGATGCCCATCAGCGAACAGCGAGCCCCCGCGGGGGGCCAATTAGATCACTTCCACGCACGCGGAGTTCCGCAAGGCTCACTACGCAACTAATCAGGAGGCGCCACAAAAGCGGCCTTTGTGGGGGAATTAAGGGATTCTGGAAACCGTGATAGAAAATTAATGAGCGGTATTTGTCACTAAACAGGATGCGGAGGACATTTAACACATGAGAATATCTAATAAATCACCGTACAATGTTTCACAGAATTCTGTAGAGATTTACAATGGTCATCTTTGTTCGATACGGTGATGATTAAACATTCCGAAATGAAGTGTGAATGCCACACACGAAGATATTCCCTCCAATCATGAAAATAATTTAAAAAATCAAATTATTGTTATTATACTGTAAATTGATAGTTGAATATACGAGAGGTCCTAGGGTTCGAGTCCCGGAAGTGGCGAATACACGAAACTAGCTCCATTACTAGATCGAATTCAGCTGCTGACTGGAGGAGAATTCTAGCGACCCGCTGCTATCATCGGTAATTTTCCGTGATTTCTCTTATCAAAACCAGGCGAATACCGAAGCAGTACACTAAGAAACGAATTGGGCGTGTTAAAATATTTTGTTTTCACCAACGAGCAGTTTGCAAATGTTTTTTGAAAACTATTTATGCATCCTGCTTCCTTCGAAACGCATAGTGATATCGCCTTGCTTACAAAATAAAATAAATAAATAAATAAATATAAAAAATGAAAAACTTACAATTTTATAAAATATATCCCACTATCATACCTAATACCTCTTTCTGAGATTTTTTCTATCAAGTAGGCCTATTAAGTAAACAATATAAGTAAACTTATTGATGAATAATACAATTATCGTTTTTTCACTTCTTCAGGTGCGACCCCAAAGCGTTATGATCTAACGCGCGGTAATTTATGGTAAGTAGGTCCTTTACGCGAGGTCAAAAGAAAGTTGCCCGGGGATGTCGAATTGAGAGAGTGCGTTGTAGAACACATTTTCTTCCTTGGCACACTAATGCAACATGCACGCTGTATAGTCGTGAAACTTTTTTATGAAAACATAATGTATACTTTTTCTCATTAAATGACTACGTACTAGTATTTTTTAAAGGCGCGTACTATGAGAATATATAGAATGGAACAGGTATAGCCCCTTTCTGGTAATTTGGTAATACGTACAACTTAAAATACTCATTCACAGTATAACTAGGAAATACAATTTTAAAATAGAAACGGTACACGTTCTTCTCTACATCGTCGTGTAGTTTATATTTAGAAAAGTACTTTTCTTTCACCTTTATTCATACGTGTATTTGAATTATGGGAATACATTTTCATCACATGGACCTTGTAGTATCCAAACGCAAACAAAAAGAACAAAAAGAAAGAAAGAAACATAAAAGATTGTTTTCTCAAAACTATGTAAGAAAAAATAGAAAACATGAAAGAAAAATCATGATATTGTTTACAATGGCTGCATGTAAGTATTTTCAAAATTTTGTACGCAAAACGTCACAACGAATCTTTAAAATACATTGGCATCAGCTGAACAAGAGTTCAGTAATCTAGATAAGAGGTTTATTTGGACACTCGTCCGTATTACACAATAAGAGTTTTATATATAAGAGTTTTATTTAAATATAAAATGCCTATTTAACAACGTTTACGAGGAGCACGCGAAGAGTCGTTCGGCGAAGCTGCGACTGATCGGGGGAAGGGGAAGAGCACCACGCCCCTCTCCAAACAGAACATTGTAAATGAACACTGAATATAATTACCACACATCGATCGCACCACAGCCCAAAGGAGTATTCGCATTAAACCAGAGCGGACAGCATTTGAAGAAAACGTACCGAATTCTGCATCGCTGACAAAGGTGAAGGTTTTTTCTCGGCGGGGTACATCAGGGAGCGAGGTAAGTCAATGTGCTGTAAGAAATATTCGTCAGATTTCGATCGAGTTACGCATGTGAAACACGAGCAAGCACGTGACTGCGATTACTTCTGCTTCGCAACCTCCCGCTCATACTGATTTGGAGTACGCGATTTCTGTAATGCGGGAGTAATGTGTAAAAAATATGTAGTAACAGGAAAATATGGAATCATGTGATAATATATAACATAAAAATAACTTTAAAGCATTGATAAAATCGTGCAAAGACTAAAAACTATTAAGTGCAAATATCTTGTGGCAATAAACTGTTTTTTCCTATGAATCCGTTCTCTATTAATAACATATGAAAGTGGATTAGTGAATAATTTTTCGTTACTGCTAAAAATATTTTGTTATAAGTGTAGTGTAAAGATAGTAATCGTGAATTTATGCCATCGGCGTCTGAAAAGGAGGACTAAAGACCCGTGATCTATCCCCGTGAGTACGCCACAAGGAATATTCGACTACTTCCTCCGCAACATCCTCCTGTCCCTTGGCCCCACCTGAACGCCAGGCTTCCGGAGGAGCACGCACGTGCCCGGAGCCTCTTCTCGCCCCACTTGGAAAGGAAACCCGGAGGGCCGTCATCCGGCGACAGCTCCTCTCCGCGCGCCACTTGGAGGCGCGAATCGCGCGATCGCCCGCCCGGAAGGCGCCTCGAGAACCGGCTTCCGCCCCGCCCCGCCCCGCCCCGCCGCGCCTCGCCCCGCCCCGCCCCGCCATGCCTCGTCCCGCCCCGCTCCGCCTCGCCTCGCCCCGCCCCTCCCTGCCCCGCCACGCCCCGCCACGCCCCGCCTCGCCCCGCCACGCCGCGCCACGCCTCTCCCCGCCTCTCCCCGCCTCGCCCCGCCTCGCCTCGCCCGGCCCCGCCCCGCCCCCGTCCGCCCACTCTTCCCCGGCGCCCTGCTGCATGGCCCGAGATGGCTTTGGTATATTCGTGCACCGAAATCATTTGGGCGACCGGTGGTATAGTGTTCAGACCACTCGCCTTCCACCTTAGGGAATCTGGTTTCAAATCCCGGTCGAGCCATGAGCGAATTGTGGCGCATAAAGCCTAAGCTATCGGCAAGTTTTCTGGGGGTTCTCCCGTTTCCTCTGCCTCTCATTCAATTTCATCATTCCCATAATTTTTGTGTAATCACCACACCAGGCATTCACAAGCATTCACCCGCGACAGGAATGTCTACAGGTTTAGAAACTGACATTACAATATCGACTCCAAATTCATAAGTGATTTGGTGCGCTGTTGATTTGCTGCACTATTAAAACCGAACTCTTAATAGCCCGATATCTACTGATCACTAATTCCGCCTTGAATGTGGTTGGACCCTTTCGCCAGAACTTATTAATGGACATAATAAGTAGAGAAAGGAACCTGTTTATGTTTTAAAGATATAGATTTATTTATTTTAAAATAATTTCACTTGCTGAATCGTAAATACAAAATCAGAAATAAACTAGTGGTGCTACAACAGTTACTGCTTTCTCGCATGATATCTAGTTTTTGCAAACTTCGAAAATTCACGGAGTTCAACGTAAATTAGACTTGCGCCATTTTTAAGCATCCTTTACTCTTTCCGAAAAAAATTGAGCAATTTGAAGAAATTCTTTTCAAAAATTGCACAAACTTTACGCAAAAATTGTGCAAAACTACTCGTTTTTTTAGAAAATTGTATATGACCTTATTTAAATGACTAAAATTTAAGAACAGATTTCGTCAAGGAAAAAATCTTCCATCAATATTGTACTTGTGCAATGTTAAATTTTTGCAATGTTCGAAAATACAGTTAAACATTGAAATAGGATCAGGATATACAGTTCACTGAAATAGGACTAGCGCCCCTTTCATATGCGCACTCGACTATTCGAGAAAAAATAAAGAAAAAAATCTGGAGACATTTTAGAACAAATAATTTGAATTGGAACCCTAAGATCTCCCGGGTCAGAGTCGCTGCAGCGAGCGCCAATGCTGGCCTGACTCTGAGCTAAACTCAGCCGGTGCAAAAATTTGATAAGACGTATTCGTTTCCGTGTAAAAGATATTTGCATCGCAAATGAGCTACTCATTTCGGATCTTATTCTTTCTCAAGCCCCAAATGAAGGAATCGACTCACTACCGCAGATAGTGACGCTACATTTACGTCCAGAAGCAAAGGAAGGGGCCATCTTAACACTCAAATAAAAGGCCGCGAAGATAAACTAATTTTTGTAGTGCATTTTCAGATATCAATTTAAGAAACTATGCAGAGTATTAAGCTGCAGAGTATTAACTATGCAGAGTATTAAACCGAGCGCGCGAACAGAAACCCACTCCCAGCGAAGCCGCGCCTCTGCCTTGGCACCGCGCTGTCGCCGTGGGGCGCAGAAGCAGCGCGCTTCGCCCACCGCAGACGCGCGAATAAATTAGGCTGCTTAGTTAAACATGAGGCGCCAAGAGGCAACTTTATAGTCCGTCGCATTAGCCGGCGAACCAGTCGCGTGCCCTCGCCACTCCGCGCAGCGGCGCCTCCTGTGAATAGCTAATCCGGCGCCGCCTCCGCACCTATTAATGACTGGTTTTGGGCGGTGACCCGCTCGCCGATCACCCAAATGCCGAGGCCGCCACCGCCGCTGCGGGTGCTCAGCGGAGCCCCAACGACGCTTCTACGGGCGCTCGCAGAAGCCCTGAGCAGCGGACGCTCCTCACATGTGGAGACATTGCCTTCCAGTGGCCAAAGGAATGTTGCATTGACCTCCGGAGGATGTTACTGGACGGACTCCTTTGGTCTGGTCAAAATACTACTAATCCTAATACTATATAATATATATAATACTATATAATAATACTACTAATACAAAATCCTACTGGTCAAAATTGAAACAAATTTTTTTCTAATTTCTTGATAATAGTATAGTCAATATACGTTCAACGAGGCATTTGCTATCGAAACCAGCTCATTCGATCATTTAATCTTCTTCTTCTTCCTGTAATGTTTAGAGCGTCATTCCTAACCTCACGATGGAATATCCTTCACCTCTCGCCTACTCCTGTCTACAATATGGCGAGAAATGTTTCTTGGCATTTAAACCCACGCGTGAGCGCGAGAAGAATTTTGTTTCTGTTGTAAATTTTTCGACAATGGAATGAGCTGCTTTTCACAGCAAACTCTTCAAAAATAAAATATTTTAAAATGTTTTAATTATATTTTAGAGTTGAAAAGGACATAAGCAAATATTAACATCAAGTTTAAACTACTGCAGAACGAATTGCCGCGATTTGCGAGTGGAGACAGGGGGGGTAGCTAATCCGCGTCATCAGCACTGGGTGGAGTCAGTAAAACGGTAAATGCGAAAAGGGCTCAAAAACTCGAAAAGTCCTGTTTCAAAAATCACAGGTGTTAGTAGGAAATCATTCCTAGAGAGATCAAGCTCACATTTCGTTTTTCCAAGCAATTCAATATTCCTAAGAAGAGGAGTAAAATACAAATTGGCATCCGAGATCGTGAATAGAGAAATTGATTACAGTATGACGTTTACGATGAAATAAAGCAGCTGGATTGCACTATTCTTGTCACAATTTCCACTAACACACAAGTATAAGGGAGTAAATACATTTTCCTGAACGATAGACAGATGCATTATGATCATAACCCTCTACGGGTATATTTAACTGTCACGCTAACATTGGGCGGCTACAGATCTACAGTGGTCTGTGGGTTCTCGATTACGCAAACATGTTCTGATATATCGTAAATTGGAAGAGAATGTTCTCAGCCTTTGAGGAAATGGAAGACTGATTCAGGATGAAGGAATCTTGAAACGCGTAGCGGAAGGTCGGGCGAGGTCCCAGCCAGCAGACGACGAAGGCCGCAGATAACATTCGGCCTTCACAGGAACTGGGACTTTCGACATCTCAGGTCACCTTTAACATGGTTCGCTCCTTTTCAACAACCAAAACATCTTCCCGAAGGTTGAAGATACTTGCCATTTATATCCATTTATTGTAAAAGCTTTCCTCTGATTCCATGCTCACAACGCCAACGCATTGATCTTCTGTGCTGGAAGTACAAATGATCGGGCACATCATTCGATTCTAGCAATACAGGCGAACTAAAGTACGTATTGTCCATAAATTATACGTACAGAAATCGAGTAACGTGTGTGACAGTGCTATTACACCCGGTAGACTTCATTTAACCCGCAGTTCCGGGCAAGTGAAGCTTCGAAGCTTCTCAGTCTACGTGTGGGGACATACCATTTTTCTTCGGATCCTTTCAGAACATTCTAAGAAAATTCTCGAAGAATCATGTTTTGGAAAAGGTTTAAGGATCCAGCAGAAGTGATCAATAACTCTCTCGATTCCTCCCAGCGAGACAAATTGGCACTTTTTTCGCTGGATCTTCTGAACGACTTCTGGAAAAATCGTAGCTTTTTAGGGTGGATTTGGGCTTTTAAGGCACCTACAGAGGTGACATGTTCTAGATTAGAATACTGGACAGCCTTATTATACTTCTCTTCCGGCAAAACACATGGAGAAATGTCTATGAAGCTTCATGACTTGATTGATAACTAGAGCTCAGAAGCTCTAGTAATTATTTTACCTAGGTTTAAAAACAAATAAAAATGATCATTAAAAGTATTTATTGTAAAAAATTAATTATAATTAAAATGATTCAACTTATATATTCGTATAAACTGGCATCAACAAGAATGGCCTATCGTACGCTCTGACTTTGAAGGCGATCGGACGCGTATTCGAAGATGGATGGAATTCCTCGGGGACGAAGTCTCTCGTCATCAATCTTGACTGAAATCTTTTCGCTTTTTCACACCGATTTTAACAATAAATGGTCCTGGAGCTCAGGTTCAATACATCTTGCTTGATACCGTGTCTCCGCAAGCGGAGGTAGACAAAACACGTCAGTACCTTTGTGATGTAAAGGATCGCTTCCAAATTGATCAAGGTCGTACCAGAAAAAAGGAAATTAAAGACGTAAAAGAAAGAAAAAGATCAAAATACGATAAAATTAGAAGATACAAAAGCCAAAAAGGGGCAAAATAAAAATCTTCTAAAACAACTATAGAAGTTCACTTTAGTCATTTCTATTAACAAAACTCTTAAAACAATAATATTAAAAGTGCATTTTGCCCAACCCGCGGACCCTATGCGTAATATTGACGATAACGAACCCTAACCTGGTAATAAAATTTAAATATTTGCATGTATAAGTATGTTTATTTAATATATAATATTTTTTCAAGTACATCTCTCTCCTCTTAGACAAATTAACTTTAATATTTATTATTCTGACCTTGCATAGTACACACAAAACACATTCACATGAAAATATCGGTTAAATGGGTCTTTTCGTAAGTATGAAGTCATCTGAACTTCCAATAAACATTTTTTAGACAACTTAAACAAACACACATGATTTCGGTACAAATTCAAATTAGATGTGTTCGAAAAATATCCATTTCTACTCAAGATATTGAATTTATTAGGTGGGTCTACTCGTTACTACCCCGAAATAAGAATATAAGCATGCCTGAGAATTCCTCGAAAGGCAATATGTTGAAGTAATGAGATAACGCTAATGAATATTTTTTCGTGGACCCATCTCAGGAAATGACACTCCGTTGCATTACACTACTTTGTGTTCCTTACCGTAAAGTTCTAGGGTTGAAGACCAGGTGGTAGCGGATTATCGTCACGACTGAAATCGCTCAATCGAATTCAGTCACTGTCCGGAGGAGAATTCTGGTGGCCGGCTGCCCTGATCGGTAAATTTTCATGATTTCACCGATCAATATTAGGTGAATGTCGGGGAAGAACCCTGATAAACGGGCACGGAGCGCACGCAATTTTTCCTTCCTCATTTTCTTGTCCCCATCTCCCCTTACAAGAAAATAATTACCCCTTCATGCTCTGCATTGCCAGTGTCACTGTCACATTATCGCTGTCGTAAGCTTAAAGCCTGACTGGGTCGGTACCCCGCTGAGAGACACAACATGGAGAAGATGAACCCCTCAAGACGACTTGTAGGTCGGCGCCAGATCTCACGATTCAAGGGGAAGGCACGCCACCATTCAGCTATAAGAAGAACTACGCTCGCGGGACTAATGGCCAACGTAATGGTGCGCCCGGAAATACCAAATATTTCTCACTCACTCCTATCGTCAGTTGATTGATTTTTTCGTGTTTCCGGGCGCGTCAACTTCTTCGGTCATTAGTCCCGTTAGTGTAGTGCATGTTTTTTCACGGGAGATGGCAGTGATCTTCCCCGCTGGATGGCGAGATCCGGCGCCGACCTACCGTCGGCTAGTGGGGTTTCCCCCTAACCAGGACTCTCCCACCAACGGGGCACCGCCCCAGCCGAGACAAGCTCTAAGCTCCCGACCGGTCTCTCGGAATATGTGGTAGTGTAGTGCATGTTAGTGTAAGTGTGTGTGTAAGGGGAGAGGATAGGACAAGGAATCAGATCCGCGCGGTCCGTGGCCCGTTTGGTAGGGTACTGCTCCGGCAGCCTGGTGTTGATCGGAGAAACTACCGATCAGAGCAGCCGGCCGCTAGAATTCTCCTCCAGACAGCAGCTGAATTCGACCTAGCTGAAAAGCTAGTATCGAAAATCCTGCCGCCGTCAGGACTCGAACCTAGGACCTCCCGGTTAGAGGCGCTGCAGTGACATCAGTTGATGCACTGAGCTACCGCTACCGGTCTATCGTCAGTCCATCGCATCGGGTCCACGACGGCGAATGCCGGTTGTGACGGCGACGTACCTACGGAGTTTCAGTGCAGATTGGGGAAGACGTGTTGGTGATAGGAAGGGAAGGCGGTCCGCGATCCGTCGTATTGGGTACGGCTCCGGCATTCGCCTGGAAGTAACCAGGGAAACCACGGACCAGAGCAGTCGTCAGGCGCCACAAACTCGAGTAACATTTTTGGCGCCTTGCCGAGATTCAGCCAATCACTGGGGCGCTCAAATCGTAAAGCGTTGTCTTACTTTGCCGCTACCGATGTTGGCGATCATCGCATTACTCTGAATTCTATAAATTCACTATAAAGATATTCGCCTATCTGGAGAATATTTACAAGGCAATTTGGACAAATTCACAACTGGATAATGGAGATGTTTTAAATACACAAGGGTTAAAAGCAAATATTTTCTCTCTCAGAAAAATAATTCCACGGTTAGTGCAATTAAATAATGAGATACCATGGATAGGGAGCAAACAAACAACTAAATATACTCGAAATGAGTTGCGTTCACAACACAATAAGAAAATCTATCGGAACGATAACAAAATTACATCCTCTAAATAATGAAACTGTAACATTAGGCACAGTTTGTGGCATCCTAATTTATAAGTCAATAATTCTTCAACATTCGTCTTTAACACTGCATTGAGCTCCAAACACTAAAAAAAAAGTTCAAACTTAGTACAAATACTACCAACAATTAAAGACCCTTGGTTCGTGCCGAACAAACTGATTGAAAAGGAACTGCAAATAGTATCAACCACGGAGCACAGGAAATGTCTTTCCTCACTAGCCTTTACATCATTATCGAACTGCTCGTATCCAGTAGAATTCGAACTATGCCGTAACGCATTAACAGGAATAAAATGAATTCCAGAAACACAAGTTCAAATCTTCTTAACTCATTCCTCCTTATAATTATCCTCACCTGCTTCAAAATTAGGCCAAATTAAACACATATTTAACTAACGAGTTTCTTTTAAAAATAGTTGTTCTCAAGCATAAGCATAGACATCGCTGTAATATTAATATATGAAAATCCTCCAGAGGCAGCCGTGTTTAACAAGCAGAAATAAATCAAGAGAAAAAAAAGGCCAACTACCGGATCAAATACAACTAATCTCACTAAATAGCAGCAGCGTTGTACGCGAATAACGAGTATTTGCAGTACCCTGACTTTGTGGCTTGCATTTCTACCTCCTATAGAGTTTTAATATATGCACGTACTCTCGAGTGAGTGAGCAAGTAAATGGCTGAGCGTAGATTTCAGAATTATACGAATCCAGTTTTTACAAGACTGTACAACGTCGCCGCCCTCACCCGGAGTTATCGGCGAGGCGCTCGGGTAAAGAGCGGCAATATTTCCGCGGACACGAAAGTACGTGTTCCTGTCGCGGTCTCGCGCCGATGAGCAGCGCGGTAGCTGCTCCGCCCCGCGCGGAAACCGATAAACGCCCGAGCGCTGCGCGGGGCGGGGCGGGGAGGAGCAGGGCGGAGCGGGGCGGGGAGGGGTGGGGCAGGGCGGGGCGGGGCGTGGCGGGGCGGGGCCGGGCAGGGCGGGGCGGGGCAGGGCGGGGCGGGGCAGGGCGGGGCGGAGCGGGGCGGGGCGGGGCGGGGCGGGGTGGGGCGGGGCGGGGCGGGGCGGGAATCGCTTGGAAGGCGGCCAGCGCCCGTCGCGCCGCAAGGACGTGAAAAATGTTTTATTTAAACGCTCGGTTTACGCGTCAGTCCCTCCGCTACACCACATCTGTCACGGACTCTCCTACAACGAGTCTGCAGTGTTCGCAATAATATGGAAAAATCCGTGACGGCGAAGATCCTTGCGCGTGCGAAGGCACGTCGAGAAACGGCTGGGAAATTACTACACGAAATTTATCTGGTCATTTCCCTTCACCAACGTATCTGCATCTGACAAACAGCGTGGAACTATTACTGTAGAAAAAAGACGACGGGGATATTCTTTCCATAATTCTAAAGGAAACCATTACCATTGAACATTCAGAATCCTTCAGCAAAGTCACAATGCGTTAATCATCCATCTTATTCCTATTTCCTCTAATGAGGCCCGCTCGAGGACAATAGTGCCAAAGTTCAAATAAACCGCATTTCTCATTCAGATGATTTGGCAACGGAAATAAACTACCGATCAACAATATTGTTCTCTGGTGATATCTTTCAATAACTGTTATATTCCGAACGTTTCGGCCAGTTTATTCGCCCTTCACTAGGGTTACAATAATAAATTGATATTATTTATACACAGAGTAAGGAGACCATTTACAATTATAGGCAACAATAAAACTAGTATTAAGTGTTGTACAGGCTTACATGTAACTTTATGGATTAAACAAACTATACAATCTTATGATGTCCCATTCTGCATCTGACACAGAGTTGAGATTGTTCACAGTGTGAGGTGTTGCCATAAGCCTTAGACTACAAAATAAAACAAATATGCACTTCGCACTTTCTTACATAAATCGTTTCTAGTTTCGTCAACAATAGAACGTTTGCAGTTACATTTAATAACCAACACTATTATCCGAAAGCAGTCAAGACAGGTCTCTCTCAAGGCTCACCGTTATCCCCCGCCCTTGTAAATTATACATAGCAGACCTTCGAATAAAAATAATTAGAACATCAAAAAGTCCAATTCGTGGATGTTACTTTATATATTCATCAAGTCCCTCCATAAACCCAATAAAAGACAATCTTCATTTATATCCACACTAAATCGGCAGCTGGCAGCCAAAAGCGAAATTTGAATCAATCCGACAGAACAGCTGCCAAAATGTTTTCCTTAAGATATTACATCCCGCATGCTTCTTAACATAAAACCAAGAACCTGTACAATGACACCTTCATAACAGATGCATAAAATTCATAGGACTACGCCATAGACATTCACTTCAATTGCTAACATCACATAAATAATAAAGTTGTGTAATAAAAATTAAACTACACAAATTCCACCAAAAACCAACAGATCAGTTAAGTTTTACCGCTTTACTATTTTACAAAACATGAGACAACGAGACCACACCTTTTATATGCATACCCTACATGGATCAACGCTGCCCAATCGAATGCAAAGAAACTCCACGCAGTCTAAAATAACGTCCTCCACACTATCAAGAACGTTCAATAAAAGATGCACAACTTTCCAAAGAATTTCACTTAGGAGCTTCAACAAACCACATTATTTTATCCATCCTCTTCTTCCAAAACATCCCAAACATTCCCAAGCTAACCTCTAAGACTTGGACAAAATCCAATTCACAAAACTCATATTAAGACCAAAATTCACGTTTCACACTTCCCTAAACAAATTCTTCAATCTCCATGTAAAGAGTTATCACGTAAAGATACTTCTACAACTCTAGGAGAACACAAGATTATTGTAAGTTAATTTTAAGAAGATTGAAGCAATTATATCAATGCAAAGGATTTTATACACTTATCTTTGTATTATTCAATCCCAAAGATAATACAATTAAAAATGTGACTGTAATAAGTTTTAATAATTTAAGAGCTCTTTTCCTGAAGAGGACCCAAAACCCAAACTTAAAGCATTAACTATTGCCACAAACGCATTGGAAAAATTATTTCACAAACCACATGCTTTATTTTCCTAATCCCTCAGTGGAACATAAAGACGTCAGCGAGTTCTGTTCACAAGTCTGACTGGGCTGCGGCAATGACTCAAAAACGCCGGCGGGAACAATGGAGCAGGTGGGGGCACCGAATGTTGCACATCATGAAGAGCGGACGGAGGTAGAGCGGCGAACTGTCCTCGCTGCTCTCAGGGCCGCTCCGCGCAGAGGAGTTGCGAGTCCATGGGACTCCAGTCGCACTCTGTGGAAACATTTGCAATCGGAAATTGAAGCACCGATCCAAAGCGATAAACTGTAGTTAATATGGGTTTGAAAGGTAGGACCTAGCAATCCTGAATCCAACAGCAAAGAAGCAATTCTCCGAAAGGAAAACATTCGCGTTGTTCCCACATGTGAGGGTCCACTTTCCGACTGCCAACACTGCATTCCGGCTTTCCAGCACATGACGTCTGTCCCAACTCCAGCCAACTAGCGGCACACGCTGCGCAGCTGTTGGCAGATTTCACTCCAGCGGCACTTTTCCCGCCTCCGGGTGGCAGGCAGGTTTGTCAACACAATGCAGTTATTTCGGGAACAAATTGCCCCGAATGGGTGGCGGGGCGGAGCGGGGGCGCGCCGATGGGAGGGCGGAGCATCGCCTCGGGAGGATGAAAGGAGCCGCCGGGCGCCACCACAAAGGCCGCCTTCGCCCGCGCCTTCGCCCGCCCCGCCCCGCCCCCTCGAGCCCCGCGCCCCGCCGCGCCGCGCCAGCCATCTGCCCCGCACCTACACGCGCCCAGGTAGGCCCAAGAAGACACCGCCGCCGCGCGCCCGCCGCAGGGGCTGATGCCACTTTGCCTTGCAGGTCGTCACGTGCGCCTGCGCCGCGCACACTGGCATAGGTGGCTCAGGGCATCCGTTCACGGCACTGCAGGGCCTCTGACTGGGAAGTCCTAGGGTTCGAGTCCCGACGGTGCCAGGATTTTGACACTGGCTACAGAGCAAGGTCGAATTCAGCCGCTTTCTGGAGGAGACTTCTAACGTCTGGCTGCTCTGGTCGGTAGTTTTCCGTGGTTTCTGCGATCGACACCAGGTGAATGCCGGAGCAGTACCCTAACAAACGGGCCGCGGACAGAGTGCGATCTTCTCTTCATCTTCCTTGCCCTTTTCTCAGCACCTCACGTACACACACTTACACTCACATGCACTACACAACCACACATGCCGGGAGATCGGTTCTATCAATGTTCTTGTTGATTGGCATCTATCGAAGACATCACTCAAATTCGTGTAAAGGGTTAACATGCAGCCATACAATAATCACTCCAGTGATTTACTGAATGTACGGAGATAGAGCATGCCATTCTGAATATCATTGTTATCGTCACAAAATATCGAAAGTCATGAATATTTTGTAAACTGAATTAGCCGTTCGTCAGTAGCGATGAGTGGTTTGAATTGCCCACCATTCAATTCGGAACCGGTTTTATTTCAAAAGAGCAATGGTGATATCTTAGGAGAGCGAAATAATAATAATAATAATAATAATAATAATAATAATAATAATAATAAATATATTAATCGGTATCCTGTTTGTGTGTGTTAGTCCATCAGTCAGTCACACAATGTGAGACTCCGCATTCCCAGGTCATCATTCAACTGTGTAGTAAAAGTGTGGATAAGAGATTCTGAAGTTCAAGAGTGCGTGCGCAGATTATACTTGCCCTCCGTATGTCACACATAGTTTTTACTGTGCTTTGGCGGAAGTAAATCAAAATTCCTTCCAATCAATCCAATCTGGAGCAACGAAGGTGTAATTCGTGCGTCACGATCTGCTGGTGGAGAAATGGCTTTTTTGTAACTCTCTAAAATATAATGAAAAATCTCAAATTAATAAATATTAAAATACTTTTGAAACTGCTTTGAGTGTTGGATGTGCCACACTAAGCTAGTAACAAATTATAATAAAAATAAATTAAAATATTAGTTAAGTGCCACAAAAGAAACAGTAAGTTCTCTCCTTCAAAAGGTCTATACTATTACCATAGAGGGAAATCGAGCTGTGTAAATAAGTGAAGTATATGCTGCTTACATCTGAGATAAATAACATTGTTGCGTACTACTCACGCTAATGTACTTGGATATGTCTTTTTTGGAGACTTCATTTTCTTTATGTTCTGAATATAGAAAATACAAGTAGTTCGATTGCACATTCTATAAGGTATACCTATAGACAGAACAATGTTGTCTTGGCTGATCATATCGCAATCCACCCTTTGCGCACATAAATTCTTGTGACACGTACATTTCACTCACTCTAGTCTTTTAGGAAGACAAGTCATAAATTCTGCAAGTCGAGACGTACCCTTTCAACACACGTATAAGAGCAATACAAGTTTAGTGCAAAACCAGCCTTCAACCTTAGGTTACATCATTTCGTTGCTATGTCTTCTTCATGCTGCATCGTTGGAATTCGGTTTCTATTTTACATACCGGTGACCGATCGTGGATCTTAGACAATTCTCAAAGCGCCATTTAAGTGACTCACGTAATACGCGACACTTTCGCAATAGCTACCTAAAAATGATATTACCAACAGCTACTCCCATTACATGTAGAAAAGTTGACCACACTGAAAAGAAGACTCTTACCCAAACGTCGGCGTCGCTATTGGAAATCCAGACTTCAGAATTATTCATTCTGAGAATTCTAGCTTCTTTGATTGATTGATTGATTCGTGTTTCCGGGCGCGTCAACTGCTCAGGTCATTAGTCCTGTTAGTGCAGTGCATTTTCTTCGGGAGATGGCGGTGATCTTCCCCCACTGGATGGCGATATCCGGCGCCGACCTACCGTCGGCTAGTGGGGCTTCCCCCTAACCAGGACTCTCCCACCAACGGGGCACCGCCCCGGCCGGGACAAGCTCTAAGCTCCCGACCGATCTCCCGGGATATGTGGTAGTGTAGTGCATGTTAGTGTAAGTGTGTGTGTAAGGGGAGAGGATAGGACAAGGAAGACAGATCGCGCGCGGTCCGTGGCCCGTTTGGTAGGGTACTGCTCCGGCATTCGCTTGGTGTTGATCGGAGAAACCACGGAAAACTACCGACCAGAGCAGCCGGCCGCTAGAAATCTCCTCCAGACAGCGACTGAATTCGACCTAGCTGAAAAGCTAGTATCGAAAATCCTGCCACCGGCAGGACTCGAACCTAGGACCTCCCGGTCAGAGGCGTTGCAGTGACATCGGTTGATGCACTGAGCTACCGCTCCCGGTTAGCTTCTTCTTCGAAAGGCTAGTGAAAATCGACGAATAAAATCCTTTTGTTCGCTGTCAGGGGGCAATTTTGTCAGATGTTTTGTGGCCAGAACATACGATGTCTCATCGCTCTTTGCTTTTAATCTGGAAGCCTACGGAGAACATTTTTAATCCTTTTCAAAGAAATGTCTGTTCTCCCCCGAGCGATTTGACCCTTCGGACCCTTCCGCCAAAGCAAAGCGCCGCACGTGTTTCAATTTCTCGGCGCGGAAAAGTGTAAATGGCTTTCTTCAGCAGTCCGGGAAGACGTTCTAACAAACGGAGCTGTCATGTCATCTTGAGCGACGGCTGGCACGACCTGGCGGTGCAGCCCATTGTCCCGGGCTGCATCGCCCACGCCGCCTTTCGCAGGACACTTCCACCGGCGCAGACGCCAAAGCAAAGAGAGCGACACGCGGCGTCACCGCGCGCATTTAGCCTCCGCGTAAGGCCGCTCCTAGGCAGTGCCGGCGCTAGGCATGGCCAGACCGGGCCATCGCCCGGGGCCCATCATGGGGCTGATGGGGGAAAATTGAAAAAGAAATTGGAACTCGAGAAAATCGTTGTCGTACAGACGGTACAGTAGTCCGATATTTCAAAAAAATGTTCAGTTAAATTTTTCTCTTAAATGGTTAATTAATATAATTTATTTGTAAAGTGGGACTATGAAATGAATCAAATGATGCTACCTTTAAAATAGGTGCTACTCAAATTTATATTATTTCAGGTGTTTAACAAGTCATTTTATTAAACACCAAATACAACATATTTTAGCGTTTTAAGTTTACTGTGGACATTATTTGATTACTAAATACTTTTACTTACAACTAGTATTTATAATATATTCTAAAAACGTTTGTTTATTAAACATTGTAATTTTGTTATTTGTTGAAATAAATAAAATAACTCGTATAGTTTCTTGTTGCAACTTTCACATTTGAATTTTTTTTAGGAGGGACTAGGTTTCAGCATTGCCGTGGGCCCAGAACTGTCTAGCTCTGGCACTGCTCCTAGGCCTACCACGGAGCAAGAACTCGGCTGCGTAATGCCAAAGGAACCACAGAAGAACATGTTTTCTGTGCGTGTGAGTGTGTTGCTAACACTACCATTCAAAAATAAATGTCTGTGAATCTCCTCCCTGTGTGGTTAAGAGAAGACATTGACATTGAAAGGTTTTTTGAATGGAGCGATGACTGGCATTGTTTTGTTTATCTAAGTGGATCTACGCATTGCGAACACTAAACGTCTACTAGGTCTGTCGACTGTTGATACGAGATCAAACGTTCAAATTAAAACATTACTGTGCTTTGGACATACGTGCTATAATTGCTGCAACCATTTAATGAACCGCCTTTTCCCCTTTCCTTTCTCCGGAAGAAATCATGACGCTGATGCGGCGCAGACAGGTTTCACCAAACGACAAAACGCTACCCGTCTGGCCTCCTGTTCTTCCTACTGTTTAGTTTTGATTTGCAGTATTTTTAGAAGGGCCTGAACAACTATAAGATCGCAATCGTCTTGTCCCGTAAGTTATTTCACACGAAGACCACCAGCGAAGGAATAGTTCATCAAACTGATGCAACGTACAAGTGTCAGTTCTCTGGTTGATTCACTATAAACTTATTCTAATGAATTATCGGCTATTAGTATATAAAATGAAGAAGTAGGTAATATATTAATTTGAAGAATAATTTACTACAAGCATATTTCAGTAACTAATTGTGTGTTCCAAAGAAATTATGCCTAGATTTCCTTTAAATAAAGTGCTAAAGTACTGCATACTGTTAATAGTCACTGTTAATTTATTACCTATATAATACGTTATCATTGGGTTCAAGAGTTTCCAGTTTCTACAGAGAGTGTAAATGAATGAATGTTACATATGTTGAGGTCTAACACTAGATTTCGGTTTACAGTGACAGCGATAAATTGTGAACTCAGTGTTCATTCAATTCAAGCGTTTCTATTCTACTATGGATATTTGACACGACAGTGACTTGTGAAACTTGAAACCAAATGTTCATGTATTTAATGTTCACGTACGAAATATTTTCAATTGCAAATCACCACTAAAACAAAAAAGTGGTTAGACTTGTTGGATTTAATATTGGAACCTGAAAAATTGCAGGCTAATGATGTGGTTGTACATCTCGTCTCCCTTCAGCGCGCAACTACCGCTTGATTTATTCGCATCCACCAGAAAATCCACTCAACCACTGTCAACTAAGAGATTGTCACACACTCGTCTTCGTCCGACGTCACATTATGCGGTCAGATTCGCGCACGTTCATGGACGGGAGCCTCATTCCCGAGATTTATACGGCTCCTCGCGGGCGTGCCGGTAGTAAAACACGTCCGCGGCTTCAAGCGAGCGGTGAAGAATCACGCGGGTTCAAAGGGCGCAATTAGCTGGCGGTCGGCCCCCCGCGGCGCAGGGCCCCGTCGCGACGCGCCGCGGCGCTCACCGCCAAACGCTGCGGCAGCCGCTGCCGTCGTCGCTCTCGTTATAAGACAATAACAACTACGCATCGTAGGCTTTCACGGCCGGAGTCAATATGAGTGAAAGTTTCCCGGCTGATAGACCGTGGTCCAGTTGGCGTTGAAGAGCCAAACGTTTCGTCCACGTCTGCGGTGGGCATCTTCAGTGGCGGCAGCGTCGTCGGGGTAGTCTCCGGGTCGGCGACTGTCGCTAGCCAGCCGTCAGCTAGTCAGTCGCTAGCCAGCCGCCGACCCGGCGACTACCCCGACGACGCTGCCGTCACTGAAGATGTCCACCGCAGACGTGGACGAAACGTTTGGCTCTTCAATGTCAACTGGACCACGGCCTACCAGCCCGGAAACTTCACTCATAATAACAACTAAGGATACCAGGACAGGTCCTTCAGAAAAAATACATACAATATTTGGATTAAAAACATAAATATTTAATTTAGAAATGTTGGAACCTGCTTTACAGCTAATTAAGGAGGATGTAGTAGGTCTTTAGAATATCTTGATTTTATTCGTGGAAAAATATTGATTTACTTAGAGTGTACAATGGAGTGGCTGGACAAGATGAAAGAGAAGAGTAGAAATTAGAAGAAAGTTTTAAAATCCAAGTTTTCAGAGGTTCTATAGATAATTCTTTTAAAATTTGATCATTTCTGATATACCATGGAGCTTTTAAAACATTTCTTAAAAATTTATTTTGCAGTACTTCCAGTTTTTGAAGGTGCTCTCGTTATGATCGCCCCCGGAGTCTCCACCCAGGTTCACTCTCCATCACTTCCATGTCGTCGGATCGAAATCCTATTCGCCACCCGTCTCACCTTTTATGTCCACCTCCAACCCCCTGCTGCTCACCATCTTCATCTCTCATTTCCTCATCGTTACCACTTGAACCTTCACATTCTCCTCCCACTCCATGGTCTTCACCGACGAATTGCCGCTCACATCCCAACCGTCCATTCCCTCACCGGTACAGATTCTATTATCTTCTCCCACATTTGTTTTTTCACTCCTACTCGCTCTCCAAATCATTTTCCTCATTGACTCAACCTTCACTTCCCCCATCCACTTCCATATACACGTTTTCCTCCTAGTCTCCATTTGCTGCAACGCTGTACTATAGTCTGCTCCTCGTGTCGATCTCCTTTTCCTCTTGTTCCGCGACTCTTCTTCCATTTTCACTTCTTTTCCACGTAAACATTCTCCTCTGCTACTCGACCTTCTTCCTCTCTCACCCCCGCAGCCACAGTCACGACTTCACTATGCCTTTCCCCCGACCAATCATCGCGACCCGTACCAAATTCACTCTGCCATTTTCTGCTGCGTTCCTGTCCACCGCCTTCATCCTTCCCCTCCTGCTTCACCTCCACCTCTGTTTTTCCTTCTTGGCACTACTTCCACTCTTCGGAACATCATTCCACATCCACAACCACCTCCACAATCTCTCCGAGCTCGTCGTCTCCAATTGGTCCAACATTGCTCTTCCACTTGTACAGTTTTCTTCCCATCATAAACTCCCTTTTCTTCTCACACCCATTTCACCTTCCCCTCAGTCCGCCAACTCAATATCTTAGGTGGATCAGGGCATCAATTGATGTCACTGCTGGGACCGAGAGGTCCTAGAGTTCGATTCTCGAAGGTGGCAAGATTTTCGACACCAGCTAGATAGCTTGGTGGATTTATTATTATTCCGCCACCTTGAAAGAGAATTCTAGCTGCCGGATGCTCTGATTCCGTGGTTTCTCCGATCAACAACAGGCGAATGCCGAAGCAGTAGCCTAACAAACGTGGCCCGAACTGCGCGCGATCTTTCCTTTCCTTACCATGTCCACCATTGTCAGTCCTGTGTACCATTTAGCGGGGGAAGATCACCACCACATTCCGATGCAAATACATACACTACACTTACTAGACTAATGATCTTAGCAGTTGACGCGCCAAGAATCACTAATAAATCAATCCGCCAACTCAATGTCTCCTTTCTCTTAATCACGTCCTCCGACTCCTCCTTTCCCAGTCTCCGCCTCCCCCTCCCCCGCCTGGGCGCGGCGCAGCGGCCGCCAACGCAACGCCCTCCCCATTCATTGTTCGCACAGTCGCGTCGCGTCGCATCGCATCGCGTCGCATCGGGTGGCGCCGAGTGGCGTCGTGCAGCGGCGCGGCCTCCATTTGTTTCCCGCGCGCCGTGTCACGTTCGGTTAATTTGGACAGCGGCGCGCGGCAACAATAGGCAGTTCCGGAATCGCACACGCCGCCTGTCAATCACGCGCAACGCGACGCCTCTGCTAAAGAGGTCGGCGCCCCTGCAGCCCGGGCTCCTCTCCAGGCGCAGGCCTCGCGCACAGCGCGGCCCCGTAAGATTCATTTATTTATTCATTTATTTATTTATTTATTTATTTATTTATTTGTTTATTTATTTATTTATTTAACGTCAAAAAACAGTTAAAAACTGCGTATGACGTGCTAAAGGGGGAAAAGTGAATTGTGTGCACATTTTCAAAATTCTGTGATCCCTACACTAAGTCATATACTATTTAAATTTTGAATTTTGAAAAAAAAAATCCTGGCGCGTCAACTGCTAAGGTCGTTAGTCCCCTCAGTGTAATGCACGTTCTGTCACGGAAGGTGTTGACTATCTTCCCGCGCTGGATGGCGAGATTCGGGGCTGACCTACCCGTCAATTTGCGAGGTTTTCCCCAATCAGGTATTTCCCACCAGCAGGCCACCGCCCCACCCGGAACAAACTCCCAAGTTCCCGACATGTGTGGTACTGTAATGCTTGTGAGTGTAAGTGTGTATAAGCAAGGAGTCTGTAAGTAACATCGTGCGCGATCCGTGACCCATTTGTTAGGGTACTGCTCCGGCATTTGCCTGGTATTGACAGTACAAACCACAGAAAAGCAGGCGATGCTAGAATTCTCCTCCAGACAGCGGCTGACTTCGACATAGCTATGTAGCTGATGTCCAAAATCCTGTCACCGTCGGCATCGCGCGGGCGCGGGCGCGCGTGCACATACACACACGCACGCGCACACGCGCGCACGCACGCACGCACACACACACGCATCGAAAACTCTCTAGTTCATTCGTGGATAAAACACCAAACAGTTTTCAAGTGCACAGCGTAATTCTGCACCAATAAGCCAAGCAAGGTTCTGGCAAGGTTGCCTTAGCTCATAGCAAATGCTGAGATTCTCATCAATATTCTAAGCAAATGTAGCTTCCCTCACCCTGCATAGCCGTTACAGATTTGATATTTTTTTTACATAAATCAACACGCGGTCGGATGCCATGATAATTAGCCAGGGAAAGTTCGTCCGCATTGCTTATTCACATTAAGCATACAAGAACGCAGTCTAGGAAGTGCTGTTACGATAAGGCTTCTCAAAATCTCCGTTACTTGTGTGGAGTTGCACACAAAAGTTAAAAATCTCTCGATTTGTGACATAAACGTAGGTCCAACGTAGAAATACCGTCTTAACGTGTAACCTACCTAGTTTCTGTTCTTATAATTTACTGGCACCAAAGATAACATTTTATGCCCTGCAGAGCTGCTGTCTGCAAGTACAGAACAAGAAGCTAAACGGGGAAGTTGAATACGAAAACTGCTGGTGTTGTCCAAGCTAAATCAAATATCGGCTGGCATGATGTCTATACTCGTAGGCCGTGGGAGATTGATAATTCATCCCCTAATTAATCGTATGTAGGTCCATTCTGCCGGAACACTGAGTTTCCGTTAACAAGAAACGCTGTCATTATTTCAGTTGTTACTGAAACATTGCGACATTGAATTTGCACAGCAACCATATAATTATCATGAATCAGCTATTTTTCTTACAGAACATTATTGCAGCACACCACTATCTACAGAATATAAATTTAAATCTGCATGAAAAAACGAACTTAGCGGAAATTCACGAAAACCTGTCGGAATTCGCTAGACATAGTCAATATGTCGGTTGATGTGCTGTTACTTTCGGTGGTAAAACCCCACACCCACTTCTTTCCGGTACTTCTCTATCAACACCCCACCCAGCATTTCGCCCTGAAGGACGCACCATGACGACAGAAATACAACCAGTCAAGCACGCGCCGCCAAATCATCACATTCATTAACAATTGATCAGCACAACCTATTCACCCCAACACTGCTCAAATATCATTTTAATCCTTTTTTTTTTTTAATGACGTCTCTGTCTCTCATTTTATTTCTCCTTCCTCTATATTGTAGCGTCATAGACTTGACTCCCTGCTCCTGAGTTGCAAGGTATGGGGATGAGGGAGCCAAATATAGGCTCCCGAACAAAGGCCACCCCTCACGGAAATCCCAGACGCCGGGCACAAAATTCGGAGTTGGTGGCACTCTCTTCAAGACGAGTACGTTGGGGGCAGATGACGTAGGAGGTCATGTGACTCGGGCCTATATTAAGGTGTGTCGCAGGACCCTTCGGGGGTAACGATTCTGGTTTCCTCGCGGCAAACACCGCAAAACTTGTCCGGCCAAGTCTGATGCGGAAGTGCTGAAGGCACGAGTAGGTGTTCGAAGTTCGGATACGGTGAAGTATGCCTTATACTTCAGGGCAGATGGTCTGCCGAGGCACATGAGGTGCCCAGTTACGAATCGGCCGAGTTGGCTACTCGCAGGCGCGGCCGCAAGGCGCGTATTGGGAGAGGGGGACTGCGGCAGGTAGCTCCGATAAACACCTTAGAGTGAGGTTTTAGTTCCAGTAAATAATTTATTGTAAATAAACTGTAAATACCCACTCGTGTCTGTTTCTTTGCGGCGTAGATCCCTACCCACGACGTTACCATATGAAGTCACAGAAACTTGGTTGAAAATGCAGCACCGAGAAGACTAGGCGCGGGAGAGTCGCCTCGAGAGGCGCCGGAAGTGACGTAAGGCAACGCGAGTGCTTCCTGCGCAGCGGCGAACGAGGGCTCGTAACTCTCCGGGGCCGCGGCGCCATCGAGGGCAGAGCGGGGCGGGGCAGAGCGGAGCGGAGCGCGACGCGAGACGACGCGACGGTGGGGCGGGTCGCGCCCTGTCGCTGTCGCTGTCTGGGCGCTGGGGCGCGGAGACCACACGCCGCGTGACGAGACGACCCAAAGCGGAGAGAGCGGGGCGGCCCCAACGGAAGATATTTACTGAACGTGCGGATGATTTTGTTTCAATATGCGTTTTCCCCCCATGAATATTAAGAAAGTAAGTTACATCTCCACTAAGGGGTGGTTATTTTACCAGGGGTGGTTTTTTTATCAGGTGGTTGTGGCATGGTTGACTTCTCACGCCAGTACTTATCCCTTGTGTTTCATCCACAATCACTCGTCTCCATCGCTCATCCTCCGTTATCCCCATGCCATCTTTTAAAGAAGAGTGAAAAGCAAAGGACCATTTGCCCAGGAAGTGGCGACAAAGGCGTAAGCTTTCTGCCACATTTCGGTAAATGCGGTACTCATGAAACAATCAAATAATGAATGGAATAAGGATTTTAAATTCAAACAAACGCAAAATTGTTCACGAAGTAACAAAATGCATAATTCTACACGAAATACAATGTGTAATTTCGGAGCAATATAAAATAGGCCTGGAAGTATCAGTTTACAAAAATTGTTTGGTTTGAATATCACCTTCGTTTGAGTATCATTAATCTCTGATTTAATTCATTTAAACGTTGTTTTTTGCTCTCCTGTAAAATTGTCAATGACTTATCAGCTTATTCACCGGGATCAAAGAAATAACTAAAATGTGGCTCAAAATCCGAATTTAGACTTATAGCTACAACCAAATATGGCACTGAACGCGGACTATACTCCGATGTAAACAGAGTAATACTTCAAGCTGGAAGGAGAGGGGAGCATTGTTATCCCATCGCGAGCTCCAATATCAAACATTTTAGTCATATCGAAGCTCCCGATTGGGTGACAGTCTCTCCCTTTTCTTCCAGCTCGTGACCTTCAAGTGCCACTGTTAAAATGGGAGTATAAATCAGTTTCTTTTCAGTACACTTATTTCTTGAAACAAAATTGGGAAACCCTTCTCGAAGCATTTCACAACCGAAACGGAACGGAAAGTTTTGTTATCAAAAACTGAATTAGCATTTTATTACCCGAAAACGCAAAGTTATATGAAACATTTTGATGGTTTTATTAAGAACATTTCTGTTATTGGCATGACAGACAGAACCGCACAGCAAAGATCGTTGTATTCCTTTCCTACTGCTGTCGCTTCGAAAATTCGCACAGTGGCCCACCGCGCGTCCTTTAGAAGCACGAACATGAAGGATCCTTCAAGTTCATTCATTAGACATCTTCTCCCACTCCCGTCACTTCCATTCGATTCCTCTCCTGGAGTTTGTGCCCCTGATCGGGACTCGCTGTCTTCGGTGGATGCGTTGTAATTTTCTTTGTCGATGCGATCCTTTGTTTACGAACGATACCGCGCCTCGAAGTCCTTTCGCGCGCGGCGCCGCCCCCACCGCCCCTGGCGAGCGGAAGCGCAGAGGCGATACGCGGCGCTCTAATTGCGCTCGCGCACGGAAGCGGTTCCGCCCTCCGCGCCCGCCCCGCCCCGCCCCGCCCCCTCAACGCCCCGCCCGCGCGCAGATAAACGCCGCGCAAGCGCGCAGCCGCCAGCCACCGGCGCCCGCGCGGCCGCCTCCCTGAAGGCCCTCGACGCACGCAGCGCGGAGGTATCATATACGATATACATGCATTTACTTGCGGCAACGGGTGATTTGGAATCGATGCCTAGGTTTCGATTCCGTGCCTTCTCCACCGGCGCCCGCGCGGCCGCCTCCCTGAAGGCCCTCGACGCACGCAGCGCGGAGGTATCATATACGATATACATGCATTTACTTGCGGCAACGGGTGTTTTGGAATCGATGCCTAGGTTTCGATTCCGTGCCTTCTCCACCGGCGCCCGCGCGGCCGCCTCCCTGAAGGCCCTCGACGCACGCAGCGCGGAGGTATCATATACGATATACATGCATTTACTTGCGGCAACGGGTGTTTTGGAATCGATGCCTAGGTTTCGATTCCGTGCCTTCTCCACCGGCGCCCGCGCGGCCGCCTCCCTGAAGGCCCTCGACGCACGCAGCGCGGAGGTATCATATACGATATACATGCATTTACTTGCGGCAACGGGTGTTTTGGAATCGATGCCTAGGTTTCGATTCCGTGCCTTCTCCACCGGCGCCCGCGCGGCCGCCTCCCTGAAGGCCCTCGACGCACGCAGCGCGGAGGTATCATATACGATATACATGCATTTACTTGCGGCAACGGGTGTTTTGGAATCGATGCCTAGGTTTCGATTCCGTGCCTTCTCCACCGGCGCCCGCGCGGCCGCCTCCCTCAAGGCCCTCGACGCTCGCAGCGCGGAGGTATCATATACGATACACATGCCTTTACTTTGGGCAACGGGTATTTTGCAATCGATGCCTAGGTTTCGATTCCGTGCCTTCTCTTTCGATACTATGTTTTTTATGACATAGCGTAAACAGCAATCGACTGCAATTTCGATCTTCGAGGCATGCACTGCGGCACAAAAGTGATATGAAACTCTGTGCACGTGCAGAAGGTCGATAATGCTGTCGATTGATGTAACGCGTTGCCGTGCCAAAATTCCCTATTCCAGGGTCACGCCGCTAGTTTCAAACGGTTAATGTAATATTTACGTACAGATAGTTCCATATATTCATCAATTTAATGATCAATTATTTACAGATAAATTATGCAAATATTTATGAAGAGGCCTGATATGATACTGATACCGATATTTTCTTTCCATAATAGATTGGAAGTGGATATCCTTTCTCTGTTTTATTCTAGTACGAAGGCGTCCAACCTGAAGCGCAAGCGCTAAACAAGGGGCATTGGACGATTTTAAGTGGGGCTTCGTCTCCTCGTACCTAGGCCACGACTACTAGCGAGCAAACTGAAGAGACGACTCCAAGATCCAACCTGATCTCGCTACTCCTCGCTTAGATATCTCTCTCTTCCATCTCACCCAACAACTATTGCCCAACGCTATCTTCAACAAATGGTATTCCCGATAGCTGTAGCACCATCAGTGGCGTCCACAACAGCGACGACCATCGCGTCCATAAGATCAACTCTGATTTCTGTAGATTGGTGCATCAATGCACGTGGGCCGTTGAACTTCCTTACATTTACTAATCGAGTTTCGTGATTGCTGCATACCTTTCCTTTTCATAGTCCACTGGCCGACCCCCATCCCTCTTTGTCAAACTACCATCAACATACGAAAAAAGAGAAAGTTTATAAGTTGTACCAGAGAAGAAACAGTCTTTTCTCTAATGTCGTAGTATGGCGCATTGGATGTAAAAGGTTCGCTTTACTACTTCTGTTCTAGGACATACTCGTACTTATAAGAGCTAAGTTTTCAATTTGTTACTTTGCTGTAAATGATTTATACACTGTCCCAGAAAAATTAAAAATTAGCCTTCAAGGAGATACCGATACAACAGAAACTTTTCTCCTCATCAAATGGGACTAAAACACGTTTCGCCACTCAATGTGGTCGCATCAACGGGTAGTCTGCAATGAGCGTATTGATAAAACAAATGAAATTTTAATTATTAAATTAAAACATAAAATGCAAAGCAAAAGTAAGATATAAAAAAATTAGGAATTAAAATGTATTGTGATTACGAACACAGTTACACCTCAATGGTAAAATACAAAAGTCTTTAAATTAAAAGTAAAAACAGTCTAAAACATAAAAAATACAATATTGGTATATGTGTATATACACAATGATTATCAATATAAGTAAGCAGCAAAAGTCTTCCCTCTCACAAAAAGGCAGTGACTAGTATAAGAAACTTGATTTGAACCCTAAGGCATCAATTAAATACATGTCTTGTAAAAACAAAATCGTAGACCCAAAGTACGAGACGTATAAACAGGTCTCCCCCACAGTCACAATCAGATAGCCAAATGAACGGCCGTGTTGTAACGTGGTAGGGGCAAGCAGGGGAGGAGTACAAAAGCAAAGAAAGAGGAGGGGGGAGTGAGACCAACAAAATCAAGAAAAAAACAGACCGAAAGAAGAAAAATGAATCATATTGGACATTACATTTCATGTTTACTGAAACGTAATTTAACTTTGGACAATACATTATCACAAGAATGTGTGAAAGTATTGGATCTCACATTTCTATCACACGTATTCGTAAATTTAAAACTCTATAAGTCTGATATATTTATATATTTAATGACTCTGAAATCACACGAGTTTTTTTCCTACCCATCGTACCCAAAATGCAATGACTTTGAAAATCAATACTTTCTAATGTATTCAGCATATGGCGGGAAATAGAATTTAAATTTGAAGTGGACAGTTTGATATTATTCTCGTATTTCTTCTCTACTCAAGGCGCCTCTTGGTTTGATCTACATACACAAACAATCAGTCTAGGTAGGGAACAGAGATAATAAGACTGTTAACTCACCGATAAGACTGGCACACACTTCATAGGTTAGACTCGCACACATCGACTCACCTGCAAAATAAAAAATAAAAAATTGTTCACTTACTAAAATAGATGCATGAAAAAGAAAACACGATGAAAAGCATTAACAGATGTATTAATACTATTAAAAAGGGATGAGATATGAACATAATACGAGAGAAGGTGATCGAGGTAATTAATCAATAATTAACATTAGAATAAATAGAAACCTGGTTGGTACATCAACGATGCGGTCCATATATTACATGCACATATACAATATTACAATCGAAAACGTTTGTTGGGTTAAAAGCTAAATTGACGTACGATCAGATATGACAATTCCAGAAATGCCATCTATAATTGTTAAAATAAAATCGACTCGACATTGTAGACTCAATGCCTGACTGAGACATTGATTTAACTAGGTAGAGACATATTTTATAAAGCCTTTGGCTATCCAACATTCAACTCCGTCCCCAGATCTAATGGCTTGCATTTGAACGAAGTGGATTTCTGAAGTTAAAGAACATCCATTCTGAAGTTAAGGAACATCCATTCTCAAGTTAAGGAACATAATCCAGTCGGTACTGGACATGCATCCTGTTGACTTTCAAAGCAAATCAACAGTAAAAGCGACGAACAATCTATTTTGCAAATTTAAACGTTGTGTTTGACTATTATGTCTTCAACAGACCAGAAAAACGGAGGTAGCAAATATTCGGCTAAAAGAAATATTCGAAGAAGCAATGGCACTTTGTCAGAGCAACCACCTCCGGATGTGCACTTGCAGGGGCTCCTAACAGCCTGTCACCCTTACCGGTACGTATTTGAAGAGAAAACCTTCCAAGTTACACACGTTATACCACTTCATTTGATAGACCGTAGCTCTGGCTCATAAACGATCGATTTAATGACTTAAAAAAATATTATTTCGTTTTTTAGCGCGACCGCTTCCCGCACAACTACCAGTCGCGCAGAACGCGAGAGTTAAAATACCAGAGACGCAATTGTCACCCACCTGATCGCTTCGCGTAAGGTGCCGCCGCGACGACCATCGAGCTGACAGCAGCCGACACACGTGGACAGTTTACGCGTTTCCTGGTCGGGGCGGAGCGGGGCGGGGCGGGGCGGGTCTCCCAAGGCGAGTGGGTGGGGAAAGGCGGGGATTCGCGCGGGAGGCGTTAATAAACTTCCGGCGCGATGAACGCGCGCGTTGAAACACGAGCTCTGACGCCCATTGACAAGTGGGAATGCATTCCTCGCGCGCTCAATGACGCAAGGCAGACGCGACGGGCGTGGCGCCGCGCCGCGCTGCGCCGCTCGGCTATTCTGGGCCACCCTTCGCCCTCCGACGCCCGCGCGCCGCCCCCGCCCTGGCCCTTCGCGCCTGTTTACTCTGCGCCTCGAGAATGAATGCGATGACATTCTCCTACACCTGACAGGGGAGACTCACAGACGATGTTTGAAAAAGGCAATTTAAAACACCTTTGTGGAGAATTGGTGGCGGTAGGCCATTTTGAGATTCATAAGGTACTACCGAATATTTGTGCTGCCTTTGATCTATTTTCCGAAAACATATTTTCATTGCTTGCTTATAGAAAGTCGTTTCATGTTTCCAAAAAGTCCGCAATTGACTGTCGTCTCTAAATTTATTTGACTTTATCAATAAAATAAAACTTTCGTGAATGTTCCGGCATTACGAAATAAATAATATCAATTTCTTGAAGAACGATGTTAATATTTTTTCAATCTTCAGTGGCTAAATAAAAAAGATTGACTTTGCGATTATAAAAAGTTAAAATTAATCACAAAGAATAATTATTGTGAAAATCTCGGTACGTTTGGATTAAAAAGAATATGTATAACATATTACTAAACTTGAAATGGAACTAAATTTGAATAAAAAAGTTATTCTTTAAGTAATAGAAAATAATAAGATAAACTCAAAACCATGGAAATCAGTAATGTCGGACATGGACAAATTTTAAACTGTAAATATGTACTCAAATAAAATTATAAAAAGGCAGATACGCTGTATCAGACAGTTCCTTCAATTTTATTTACATCAATTTATTTTACGACAGAGGTGTTTGAAAACTACACAAGTATCAGGTATGTGAAAGAACTACAACTTTTCTTAGTCTCCGGAATCTCTCCCCTCTCTTGTACGAAAACTACTTCTAAGAAACATTCTCTCTAATAACTGAAACATTGGCTTACTTATATTTACATCTGCAACGAACTGCGAATTTTGTTTGATGGTGCTTTGGACGAAATAAATAAACTTCCTAACAGCACGTCACAGAGCTTCACAAAACGTGCGCATAGTGAAGCTCCATTTACAGAACAAAAATATAGCAAAGGTTCATCTCAGCATTTATTCAACGGATGAAGGAAAACTGGACAAAAAACCGTTCGATATGAGTCCTCATAAGGTCCAGATACGTGACATTTTACGGATCCGGGCAAACGAGCTTTCATGACGAAACGAAGGAAATCCGAGGGCTCCAGGTTTCCTTCCGGATGCGAGTGGGTGGCCGCTGGGTTCGTAGAGGTCTCTGCGCTTCACCTCATACCGCGACGCGCAGACAAAGGAGCAGCGGGTGGGCAAGGGCAGCGGAGAGGGCGCAGAGAGGAAGCACTGTAAACCCTGTGAAGGACCGTCCTCACTAGGGAACGGAATTTCATGTGTATACATATTTTTACAGAAGCAAGATATCCGCATTCAACAAAACTATTCAGAGTTTACAAGACATTTAATGAATTGGAACCATTTGTATTATACATATTTTGATATTATTACATATTTTGACGCAACGTATCTAAAACTACATATTTCATACATATTTCTTTATATTTTAATATTATTTAAACTTTTGAAACAGAACATTTCGAATGTGACTTCGCGGTACATGTTACTAGAATCATCTTTCTTAAAAAGCAATGGAATGCTACCGCGCTTCTATGATCTGAGGAGCTTCGCCATGAATTCTCAAACTTACCCCCCCCCTCATGTTTCTTAGAATCAAGGATGAACAGGTGTTCGTGAGGTATAAGTAATTTCAACCACGACCTTTATCATGTTTCATAGAGCCAATGTGTAACTCGGTCGAAAACTAACAAATATTTTTTAGAGCTCATTGTCTTATCGCGTTATGGGATTAAAAGGGGGGGTTCTTTAATCTTCCTCCCCCTCTCCGACCCATCACTGACTCCACGGTACTACTATTCACTTGAGCACCGACTACTCGTAAACATTGTGCATTCAACGAACGTTTTTTTTTTTTTGTTTTTTTTTTGTTTTTTTGTTTGGAATAGAACTCTATGTACGGTAACAACTGCACAATTGCGTCTATAGAGATATTTCTATCTTTCAACCGCTCCGAATCCGTGTTGAAATCTGATCGACGGCGGTATTTACTCGGAAAATCCTTGTATAAACCTATTGTAAATACTATAATTAATTTTTATTTGACATATTCTATATTTTTCTCACATATATTGGAAAATATAAATAGATATGTACGAACATATTTTGCTTTTTTTATTAGAATAAATTCCGTTCCGTAGTCGAGGCAAAACGGGAAGACCTTGCGGGGCTTTTCGGGATACAGACGGAGGAGTGAGCAGAGAAGCGGTAGCGGCTCCGAAGTCGAGGGGCAGATGGAAGATGCATGCGGCGCGGTGGCGGCGCGGCGTGGCGCGTCAGTCTGCGAGCGAGGCGGCGGGGGCGGGCGAGCGGGCGGGCGAGGGCGGGTGCGGGGGGGGGGCGGTTGGTGTTGGCTGCAGCGAGGAAGCGGCGGAAGAGCGGTGGCCGCGGTCGGCGGCCTTGGGCTCAAAGGCGCAGGCGCTAATTGGCGGCGGGCGACAGGGGGCAGGTGCGCGGCCGCCGCCGCGGCGGCTCCGCTGCAGCTGCCACGCGAAGCGACGCACGGCGGCCCCCCACACGGCTTAAAGGGATCGCCTGTCTGGAGGAGAATTCTAGCGGCCGGCTGCTCGGATCGGTAGTTTTCCGTGGTTTCTCCGATCAACACCAGGCGATTGCCGGAGCAGTACCCTACCAAACGGGCCACGGACCGCGCGCGATCTGTCCTTCGTCTTCCTTCTCCTATCCTCTCCCCTTACACACACACTTACACTAACATGCACTACACTACCACATATTCCGGAAGATCGGTCGGGAGCTTAGAGCTTGGCCCGGTTGGGGCGGTGCCCCGCTGGTGGGAGAGTCTTGGTTAGGGGGAAACCCCACTAGCCGACGGTAGGTCGGCGCCGGATCTCGCCATCCAGCGGGGGAAGATCATCGCCATCTCCCGAGAAAAAAACATGCACTACACTAACGGGACTAATGACAAAGCAGTTGACGCGCCCGCGTAAAAAATCAAATCAAATCAAATTAAAGGGATCGCCACCCGTGCCGCACCTCGCGGTCACATGAGGAGCTCATCCCATCGCTTGGAGGTGTTCAAGTCTAAAATGTGTCAATTTTCACAAACATTTTCAAGCGTCTAATGATGACATTATAAATTAGCGTTTGTACAAGTCCCATCCCGTGGACAAGTACAAGTGCCCGCAAGATATGCTGCTGAAAGGAAATTCCGCAACAGCAAAACGGCGAACGCCAGCAAAAGAATTGTAGAAAACAACGCCACAAGTGCACCGAGTCTAAGTCTTTCCTAAATACTGTTTGTTTGTGTGTGTGTGTGTGTGTGAGGTGTGTGTGTGAGGTGTGTGTGTGTGGTGTGTGTGTGTGTGGTGTGTGTGTGTGGTGTGTGTGTGTGTGATGTGTGTGTGTGATGTGTGTGTGATGTGTGTGTGTGTGATGTGTGTGATGTGTGTGATGTGTGTGTGATGTGTGTGTGATGTGTGTGTGTGGTGTGTGTGTGTGGTGTGTGTGTGGTGTGTGTGGTGTATGTGTGGTGTATGTGTGGTGTGTGTGGTGCGTGTGGTGTGTGTGGTGTATGTGTGGTGGTGGTGGTGGTGGTGGTGGTGTGTGTGTGTGTGTGTGTGTGTGTGTGTGTGTGTGTGTGTGTGTGTGTGTGTGTGTGTGTGTGTGTGTGTTCAGATCCGCCATAGATGTCAGCAAGAACACGGGAGAGCTTCACAATAGCGATGTGGCAGCACTGGCACTGTGCTGCCTCCACGGAACTGTGTGCCCCAGCGGGGCTTGTGTGGTTGGCATTTGAATTCGAATAACGTACATGAAAAGTGTCGGTGTCAAATATAGCAGCTTTTGATTGCTAAGCCGCCATCTTGAACATGACAAATATTGTCTGCGAGCTCGATCAGTGAAGAGAAGTTGTTTGCATAATGTAGGGACATGCGTATTGTGCACGGATGCATCCATTTTTTGTGGTTACTTTTGAGGGAGAAGGGAAGAACCTGATCGTTCACCTACCGTCGCCATTGGAAGGACCTAGCTGATAAATTGAAACGTGTCTCCACCTTGTGGAGAAACGTTTCAATGTGTATCTCCACCTTTCTCCACCATACTTTTTTTTTTTGCTCAAACGAAGAATGTTTTCTCGTCGGTGATGTCCGAGAGACTTGGGTAAACCAACAGGCAATTCTTTAGACATTGGTGACGAAGAACTGCTCTGAGAAATACTATTCATGCCCACAAAACGTTTCAGTATGAAATGAACGATAGGGTAAGCCAGGTTTTCTATATTAAAAATCCTATTTACATAACAATATGAATAAGTACTGAGGTGTGTATCTCAACTACGGATCGCATAGCTTAAGTTAGCCGGGAGTTCAACAGAAGTGCTGTTGCCGGTTATTTCCATGGATAATTTACCCACGTCAATGCCGCCTTATAAATGTCAATCCTGTTCTAGTGATAATCGAAGTATAATGCAAGGAGTTGTTTTCATCTACCCGCCACTGAGTGTAACTATCAATCCACTTGCAACTGGTATGAAACTGCGATTGCTATCATACGCTTTTATTAGACGCAATCGCAAGGCAATTTGTATTGCTGTCATTCCAGTTCGCTATCTCGGAGGCATTCTCACGGTCGAACGCGCATTGCACGCCAGCACCTATCAACGGCTTCGCTCATTAAAAGTATACAGCAATGTCACCGTATACTTCAAATTGTGATAGTGCAAGCTAGTCGTTCAGTACTTAACTACTCAACGAGCACTCAAGTCACTTTAGTCACTTGATTATATGAACGGGAGTGAATATTCCAACATTCTAAGACGCTGTTTTTACTTCGTTAAGCAAGTAATTTGTGTACTGATATAAACTATTTTATTAATACAGTCAAATCCGGTTTCAGTGAACTCGTAAATAGTGAACCCTCGGGTATAGCGAACTTAAGTCACTGGTCCCGTTTCACTTACATAACGAATATGCATACGAAGATTCGGCTTTAGTGAACCTGAACCTCGGCTATAGTGAACGTACGAAATAAATCCTGGAAATTAATTGGATCTCGCATGTTATTAGGCGAGGAGGCCTTTGAAGAGTGGGACGGTGTGCCAACAGTGCAAGAGGCATTGAAAGGTGTCAAGACTGTATTACAACACCTAGAGCCAGAGGACAATGCTGAATCAAGGATGGAAAGATCACGGACTCTGGAGAAGGATCTAGAGAATTTTCTAATGAAAAATGTACGAATCAAACGATTGAAAATAATTTATTTTTTAAGGACAAATAAAGATATTGAAATTTTCAGTTCATGCTGTTAAATAATTGTATCTCTATATTAATAAAATCAATCATTGTGGAGAAATTCTACGTCATTTTGACGTCATCGGATATCGTGAACCTCTGATATAGTGAACCGACCATGTTAGTCCCCAGAAGTTCACTATAACCGGGGTCGACTGTAATTTTAGAAAAGTATCAACGATATATACAAATTTGCAAAATATTGTTTTAGTACGCCACGCAAAGGTCTCGAAAATTCAAAATATTCATAACATGGCTCATGTGTAACACATAAACATTTGTATTTAATAAGGCGAAGGACGCATCGTGACAGAAACATTTGTGGGACACACGGCCTGGACATCGTAAATTGCACAACGTAAAGGAACGATAGCATAACCTACTTTCCAGGCGGTCACGTTAATATGAAGGCTGGCCGGAAATTCCAAGCATAGTTATCTGGAGCAACTTCGAGGACGGTCGGAATGAATGGGAATAATCTACGCGACAATTAAATCAAACTACGTACTTCGAAGACGACTAAAAAATAAAATTTCTCGAAATTAACTTTTGCATTCCAACTGATATTAAATCTACAATCTAATCTATCGCATTCTATATTATTTCAGTAGTATACATATCTTTTGCGACTCTCACACGCCACCAGTCTTTATAAATAAGTTCTCTGAAAAAAGAGAATTTCGCGGAGACGTGATGAATTGCACTTTGACTTTACAAATATGAAACATTTGTTTATAAAAACACATCGAAATATTCAAGTCAAATGCAACTCGCAGTACTCGGCCAGATTTTTGAATCTAGATCGTTAAATAATTCCTAAACTAAGCCTTTTAGGGCTTTAAAAACTAAAATTTTGAGGCCAACGGACTCAAAGAAACGTTCATCACACTGTATTCTACAGGATGAGATCTTCTTGAACATTGTATACATTTCTGCTGGTTCGACGCTTCTTGATTCTACCACATCAGTTTAGAGCCTGTAGAATCTCCAACTGTATGTGAAATTAAACTAATTACTTGATATTCTACACAACTGAATTACACGGGTGTATCTCTCGCTAATAACGTTAAATAAGAACAATTTGTAATGACAGGGGTGTATACTGTATTATATTGTTACAAGGAGACATACAGAACGAGAAAGTAACAAGTGACGGAGGATAACAGGGACTTGAAGGAAAAGATAGATTACCGGCTTAATATGGAAATGGAAAAATAGGGGAGACGGTGAGGTTTAACATGCGGGAGTACTCGCACGGGTACGCTAGTAATAAACTATTAACGGAATATTACACCCAGTATTCAACACATTGAAACTTTTTAGTTGATGAATGTCACTTCGTTTTATCCATAACGACAGCGCCCTAACGCTTTGTTGACGAATATTGTCGAAAAACATATGCCCGCAGATCCTGGAAGTTGTAGATTTTAACCTTAAAAAATACGGTAGAGATGGAAATTTCACGTTCCTTAATCATCCTAAATAACGTTGTAAGTCCCCTGATCTCTGAAGACCACGCTGTGTCATTCTTTCTAAATGTCAGCTTTTACTGTTTTGACATATGAAACTTAGGTTTTGGGAAACAAAGTAAAAACCCATTATATGGTTTAATCCAATTTGTAAGACATTTCCAAATATTCTGTAAATATAAAATACTATGTAACAGACAGAGCATCAAAAACTTTTATACTTCAAGCGAAGGAAACCTCCTGGGTTAATGGGCTGTCATTGTCGGGTGTCGCTGAGACTGAAGCAGCAGGCGGATGCCGCGTCACAGATAATCGTTCCAGTGCACTGATCGTCAGACCTGTTCATGCTGGTTAGCCTCACGCGACGTCTTGGGGTCAGTATAAACCTCCTTCAGAAGGAAATCGAATCCGCACATCATTCGAAAAGTTGGCAATGAAGCATAGCATGAATCGACAACTACACTACTTTTTACAGCTACTTTTTTACTTTCGGGATTAGCAATTTCTAAATTCGTCTTATGATCATCGAATACAAGATGTTGATAGTTGTAGTACCAGTGTAGTTGGACGATGTCTCTGAAGAAGAAGTTTGATGTATTAAGAAGCATGACATGCGAGATCGCACGAGTAGAATATTTTTTATAGTATCTTCATTTCTCTAACTTTTATTCGCAGTCCTTTTACGGTCGTCCCCGAGGCGAAAGCTTTCGGTGCATAGGTGATTATACAATTAGTATGATGATTTGTAATGGTTGAATGCTAGGCAGGGGGAACGCGAGAGCGCCTAGAAAACCTGCAACCAACTCTCTTGGTTCGTCAGACATTCCACATGGGGGTTGATCGGCATTTGAACCTTGCACGCAGCGACAGAAGACAAACGATCTGCCACGACACACAAGGGCAGAAAAAAGCCGAAGCTGAAGGGAGCAAAAATTAATCGCCCCAAATAAACAAGCATCGTAATCGCGCAGGCTTTCGCAACGGAAGCCCACTGAGAGACGGAGGCCAGAGCGAGCGATGCAGCGGCGACGAGGGTGGCCCGCTGCGTTCAGGCCATCGTCGGCCGCTGAAGAAGCCAACGGAGCGTGCGTCACGCTGCGAAGACTCAAGGCCCATTCACAATGCAATCACAAACATAAGCATAACACATAGACATAGACATTAACACAAGCGAAGAGTTGGCGGATTCACGATGTCCAACATAAACACAGGCAAAATAAGAGTTTCTATTGGCTATGAGACGCAGCACACGAATCGACACGATCGACTTCGATACTCGATTTTGAGTTAACGAACTGTGATTGGCTCATTCCTTATGCCTGACATAAGCATAGCACAGAAGCTTGAAGCTTGCAAGCTCTTAAGTTAACGTCTTACGTGTTATGCTTATGCGAACGCATTGTGAATGAGTCCACTTGTAGACGTAGTCCTAACTTTTATGTTAACGCCATGCTTATGCTTATGTTTGCATTGTGAATGGGCCTTCACGGACGTTCATTCGGCGACTGACCAACCAGCCTCAACCCCCCGCATGCGTCACGCCGCTCAGTCTGTTTTGTGGGGGTGTAGCACCATCCACATAACTCGCGCTTTAATATAGAACGATTTTCCTAAGGATGAGCCAAAGTGACAGCTGGTGCTGGCAACATAACTGAAGGTTCTGTGGTCGATGTGCCCTCGAGCCTATTAGACTCCCTTCCTGCAGTCGTTCGTTTTGCAGTTGGCTAACTTGTAAAGGGCTTCGACGCTTCCTTTCGTGATGTCCTCGTCTGATAAAAATATAGTGCGCCGCGAGAAATAATTGAAATTAGAAAGTGCAGTGTTATGTGCTCTTCTGTACAAATTATTTTTTTTCTATCAACATTACATTACATTTAATTTTTGTGTGATAAATATGTTTATTTTAAAACCGAGACTTGAATTCGAGAGGCGTACCGGTGCACGTGTTTCCGGCTTAAAATAATTTTTCTTTCTATTTACATTCGTGGCAGTTTTCGTTTAGTGATTGTGAGTTAAGAGACTTTCCACATACATAATTCAATTTAAGTATTCCTCGGACACGCGTACGTGCATATACCTTAGCGAAACTCTTGGACTTCGGTATACTGATGTTTCCAAATACTTTACGAAGAAGTGGATTGAACAGCTGCCGCGGCGGAGGGATACTTCTCTGAATTACATGTGATGTTCACTTGTTACGCGAACTGCCACTTTGGCTCATTCTTAGGAAAATCCTTTTATACTCCTCTAATTCGAATCTCACCCTGAAGCAAAATAACGAATATAATGGTACTGTCTGGTGGAGAGATCTTATTAGTTGTGTGGTAGAGGTGTTACGTTACGTTGAGAGGTTAATATTAGGTTCCTGTCTTGTTCTGTAATTATTACCTTCTTATCTTAAGCAACAAATAGTATCGTAAAACGTTTGCGTCTGGAAACGACAAATTTTCGACGAAACAACTCTTATTGTAGGGTCCTGATAATGAAAAAGTGGATCAATTTTGTTCCTGCAAATGTAGTAAATTGCTTCTAACGGAGATCAAGAACTTCATAAAGGGGAAGATGCTCCAAAAATCGGACATTCTAGTGTCCACGGAAGCCACTTTCGCCGTTGCCGAACGGGTTAGACTGAAACCTGGCCTGGTAATAAAAGCCGGGAAGGGATCCACGTGGTCGATGTGGCAGTCTGACACGAAGATGGGTCTAACGATTTGAAATCAGGAGAGAAAAAGGTGGTAAAATACCAACCACTCATTCCCCGGGGAGCCCAACTTCATGGAGTGTCTAACGCTAGAATCCTGCCAGTGGTGGTTGGAACCTCTGGGGCTATGCCAAGATCCACAGTCAGTGCCCTCAATATGTTGAGGATCACGTCGCGAGATGATGATCTGACTATCTCGTTAATTGCTCTCCATTAAGCTTTAGACACAATTTGTAAATTACGATGGAGCAATTTAGCATTGCTGGTAGTAAATGCAAAAAAGCAACTTCTTGGTCCCGTGGGAATATCTAGGGAACCCAGGGGATCCCAAAATGCCTTGGAATTACGTAGTTACGACTTTAAATGGGAAGTGTATGCTATTTAATGTAGCATATAGAAAATAGTGTAATCAGAATTTTTGTTTTGTGTTTTTTTTTGGTATAGTGCGAATTATGTTTATAAAAATGGTTTGATTTTCGTTGTATCTCCCATAATTTTCGGAAATTGAGAATGTTACAAATAATGGGAGAAAGTATGCGGTTTTGTAGCATCACTAGTTTCTTATTGTCACATTTACAATATTGTCTCTTTACAGATTTGGCACAGGCTACGTCACATACTTTCTCGTATTAATTCTAACGGCTACGCAGTATTCTACTACTACATGATCCCGCAAAAGTGTTTCCACCCAGCAAACATTTTTTCTTCACGCTGAGATTCGAACTCAGATCCACGGAGTCAACACACCTTACATTTTATCGCTACAGCATGGAATCGCTCGGCCGTACTCACTTTTGCCGATCCTTAAATAACTAATGGCCTCTCTATTTTCAACTTACGCAATTTTCGAAAATTCCTAAAGTTCAATGAAAATCTGCATTACGCCATTTTCGTAATCGTTCTTTGTTTTCTGAGAAACTTGAGAAGAAAAACAGAAAGAAAAAAATTGGAGACATTTTTGAGAAGAGTTTGAAAATGTTCTCAATGGTTTATGTAAAGAACCCTTAAAATGAAAATCCAATTCAAAAGGCAGCGACATCAGTCTAATCGATCGAAGAATATCAATTTTGTTAAAATTTGCTTCAGCCCCTATGATTGTTCACGACCGGAGGAAAGACGATTTGCCGTAAACCAATTTTTCGGTATCAAAGACACGAAATATGGATTCTGACTACACACCAGAGTAAGTACTACGCTCACACTTTTTCTTGATCCTCAAGCTCCCTAATCCTCGCTCAGCCCCGCAGAGCACGTTCCGGTGGAAAAAATGAGCTCCACTCGGAACGTCACAGCTCAGTTTGCAGTGCTGCCCACCTCCTTCCTTTCCAATACGGACTTGCTAGTTTCGGGTCTCTCTTTCTTTCGACCTGTACCATGTTCCTTCTTGTTACTCAATTATTTCTACAACTATTAATTATTTCTTCAGAATTAAAAAATCTTCCGTTGTTTCTCATAGCTATCTAGTCCAAGAGGAGTTATTACGCCGAGTTTTCTGTCAATACAGTTGACAACCCTGCACTGCCGTGACGTAGACAGAACCCGCTTCTCCCCGCTGTGGAGTATCAAGAAAAAGTGCGCGATTAGTAGTAATAAACTACATATATGAACAAGTTTTATCCACATTTAGGTGTCTGAGCGTGACAGTTCGAGTTTTACAAAAGTATTATGTGAGCAAGCAACATGCAATTATACCAAGAGCTCAGACTGTGAGATTAAATACTGGGAAGGTTTTAAAGTTAGGGTAAGAAGAGGGGGGAAAACTGCTATTCGTCAGAAGAGTTTCCGCCCTTTTGGAAAGGGAGACGTGGCACTGTCAGAGCGCGGCGGGGCGGCGGAGAACGCGTCGGTCGAGGAGGAGCAGGAGCAGGAGAAGGTGGGGGTGGGGGAGGAGGGGGGCCCGCCAGCAGCTGCGAGCGCGGCGCCGCCGCCTTCCGCTGCGACCCGCACGTGCGCCGACCGCCGACCGCCGACCGCCGACCGCCACCCGCCGCCGCTGCATCGCTTCCGCCTGCGCAGCGGTCAGCGCGCGCCCCTCCCCGCCCCCGCCCCCTCCTCCGCCCTCGCCCTTTGCCCTCGGCTCGGAGCGCGCTTCCGCTGCCGGCCACTTGTTGCTCAGCCCACGGGCAGCACCGCTCTTCGCCCGCCACCCACCGCCCACTCGCATCAAGGACTTCTCCAAGGACGGGTTAAGCGAAGATTTTGAGGCAATTTTTCCCAACTCCTCAATTTATGCGATTTCGATGTCCGGAATATTTTTGGATTCTTATCAGACGTGACTTCTTTTCCGATATGAAATTAACTTGTTTATTCTATTTCACATTTCTTTAACCTACAGGCGTAAATTAATGAGCGTTATCATTCTTGCTCCTTCCATTGTCCACGTTTTAATTTTTCAAAGTAAACAGTCAATTGCATATTGACCTAAATAGGTGAAAGTTCCATAAATGCCAGGTAAAATCTGCTTTTAATGCATCCGGAGCAGCCGACTAGAGACGACTGCTACTTTCTCTGCCAGCAAGTGTATGGTAATAACAAATCGAGACAAAAAAATACAAGAAAGAAGAATAGAGAATCTGTCGCCACAACAGGAAGAAAGGCTACGAGGGGGAGGGCAGGCTGGCGCCAAGACCCCGAAGCACAGCACGTGGCCGATCCTCCAGGAGACACACGGCCTCGCCGGGCGCCGCGCCGCCTTGCCTCTTCGTACGGAAGGGACTGTGGTCACTGGTGGCTCCCAGAATTTCTAACAAACTTTTAAAGCAAATTCCAAAAGACAGGGAAGTTATATGGGGCCCTGTCGAATATGAGAGTATGAAAGTCTAACTTAGTTGTGACCAAGAACTCACAGTTTGCAGTCGTCAAAGAAATTTAATTTCTTTCACGGCACAAATTTCATCTTCCATACAATGATGACAATAACTATATCATTAAAAATGCTGAATGATTGGCTTGATGAAAATTCCTAGAATTAATTCAAACGTAACAATACACAAATCGCTTGACTATAATTTTCATGTAGTAATGTTAAAACCCAAGTATAGTAATTCATTTCCAATGTTTATTAATAACTGTCATTTTCTTATATATTTATTTAGTGAGTAAATGGATTGGTAAGTTTAAAATATTGAGACAATATTTTAATGTTTGTAAATGTATGACTTCGAGTAATGAGTCGCACGAATTTCAGAATCAAAGGGATCCTACCATTAAAATCAATGACACATTCACTACATTAATCAAATGAATGCTTTGAAACTTGAAAAAAAAATCCAAAAACAAGTATAGCACGGTATCTTTTAAGTTCTCATGCCTTGTTAAATAAGTGCGATGGGTCCCAGCCAACAGTGTACGTCTTATCGTCATGCACACTTAAGTTACACCCCCTTTAAGGGCTCTCTCCTAAATTGGTTTAGAGAAGAACAATTCGGAATGTGAATAACAAAAGGTTTTTTTCCACCGAAGATACTGCTTATTTATTCAATGTGTTACGACCACCCAGAATATGCAAATACAGGGACATACTGCCGCGATTCTCTTTCTCGTTTTGAGACCAGTTGGGAACTGCGACAATATCCTTCCTTTTCGTCCTTTTCGCCGATTCGCTTCTTTATGACGAGGCGGAGGCGCAACGTGTGAATGCAAACGCGCGTCGTGCGCGGGCAGTTAAGGCCGCGCGCGGGGGAGTCGTTACGCGCGGCCGCCGAGGGGGACCGGCCCCCGTTTTGCATTTGGGAAGAGGCTCGAAGGCCCGGGTGCGAGGCGCGGCGCCTGATTGGGCTGACTGCTCCAACCTGCCTCACCGCCTTAGGGGGCTCAGGGCATCCACTGATGTCACTGCAGTGTCTCTGATCGGGTGGTCCTAGTTTCGAGTCCCGACGGGGCGGAATTTTCGACACAGGCTACATACCTACGTTGAATTCATTCACTGTCTGGAGGAGAATTCTAGCTGTCGGCGGATCTCGTCGGTGTTTTTCCGTGGGTTCTCCGATTTACACCAGGCGAATGCTGGAGCAGTATCCTAACAAACGGGCCACGGACCGCGCGCGATCTTTCCTTCCTCTTCCTTGTCCTATCTTCACTCTTACTTTTACTCACACTCACATGCACAGCACTACCTCACATGACGAGAGCCGTCGAGAGCTTCGAGCTTGTCCCGGTTGAGGCGGTGTCCCGCTGGTAGGAGATAACTGGTTGAGGAAAACCCGAAAACTGACGGGAAGCTCGGCGTCGGATCTTACCATCCAGCAATGGAAGAACACTGCCACCTACCACGATAAAAACTTGCACTACACTTATGGAACTAATGACCTAGGCAGCCAGGAACCACTAATCAATCAATCAATCGAACTTGCCCAATCTTTCGAAACCCCACACCATGCCTCACGCACACACCCGTGTCTCGTGTGTTTTGTATCCACCGAGAGCCCAAGGGTGTCTAACTGATTTCAACATTGGAAACGATGCTCTAATAACAAAATGCATAATTCTATAATAAAATGTCTATGGAATGCATTTCGAAGGCTTTTTTTGCGAAAATACTTCTTGGTAACACAAAAGACGCCTCACACTCGAACAGTCAGCTTACTTTAGCCTGGGCCCTGAGGATAATGCGAACATTAGTCAGATGAGGTTTGAAATGCCATTTCTGATGCCATTCATATATCTTTATTGAAACCTTCACTAATTCGCGAGTTAACGGGTTAAATGTCAGATCAGCCATAGTTGGGACTTCACAGCCGTATGTCGTGTGCCGTGTACCGGATTTCATCTTGTGTGTAAGTTAGGGAATGATACACGAAAATACAATTGGCGCAACGCGTAATACTCTTCTAATTCTGGAATCTGTATGCAATTTGTTTCAAAAGTATCGAATGTCTAATTGGATTTAAATTTAAGAAATACGGTTGACAATCATTACAATTTGCGACTGGCCATGTACCGTTGAAAATGTGTCTGATATGAAGTACACCCTCAGAAATTTCTGCATTACTTTTAATGAAAAATACATGAAAGTAATTTTCATGTACGTAAATTAAATTTAAAGTATGTATACAATTAAATTCAATAAACACAAGTAAGTTAACAGTCGTACATTAAATGTAAATTGATTTTTATTCAAGGATTGAATTTAATGTACAGGTATTTTACATTTCTTCATTTAATCTACATTAATCTTACATCCATTCTAACATCCAATTAATGATTAATCTACATTAAATTAAATGTAATTTCTGACAGTGAACTCATTACTTTCACCTGGATCCATAATCCCACTATTCGAAAAAAAATTTAGAGAATTCTATGTACACGTAATATTTCTAAACAATTTTAACCTCCATTAGTGTGATGGAGAAACCTATTTTCCAACTATTCGTCACTCCAAATTGTCTTCATCCTAATTTAGACTGCAGTAAATCCTCATCTTATATGTATAATTTCCGTTTTTCACACACACGCTTAAGAATTGCAAATCAAGGGAATTTTTATTTCTGACTCTTTGAAATAGAATACTGATTAAGGTTTTAATCCGATACGACTGCACTACATAAAAACTTTGATATGTGATGGTAATATATATTTGACTTTATGATGTTATGCATCATCTGAACATGATATTTATGTTAATGCGAATACATTCTTGTAAAATATGAAGAATAAATCTTGTTTACGAGGTACTACAAGATAGAAAGTCACACGTCCTTACAATTGCAGCGCATGCACTCCCTTTAGAGATGAAGAGGAAAATTCAGAAAAGAGGCACAAAGTGCACAGTTTGCAGTTTGCATGTAACATAGTTTTATTACCTACTTTACACCTGACGATTAAGTAGGCCGTAAAAGAATAGCACAATGGTGACATATGTTGCAATATATGACCTCAAATAATTCTTTTGAATAATGGTAGGAGGAAGTTGCGAACTCTCGTGACAAGATAAATTGTAAGCAAATACTGATTGTGTCAACGGAAAGAGTCGTTAACCCCTGAATTGTCAAAACTCAACAAATATTTGTTTGGTTTTACATGCATGTATTCATTAGAGAAATGTTTCAAAACGCATGTTCTACATACAACTCGATTACCATCCACAATTCTCCGCAAATATAATTTTAAAAAATACAACGTTGAGGTGACTTGTGAAATTGTCTGCCCTCAAAAAGCTATTTCAAAACGCATTTTCTCTATCTTTAAAGATTCATATTTTCGTAGCAAATTTGATAGTATGAAATAATATTAGAAGTAAGTTTTTATGTAACTTCTTTTAAAAGAAACAAACAGTATTTCATTCAAAACGTATTTTGCAGAGAGAAGAAATCCAATCCAAATCAGTGTATAAAATAAATATATCTTTAAAGAAAAAATACTTAAACAAGAGGAACTCTTCATACTATAAATGTTTCCAAAACACAAACATGAGAAAATACAGTATGAGAAGGGAGGAAGATAAGTCATAGAAGAAATGCACGTTATCACGAGTGCCTTCAAAACATGGGACGGAGAACCAGGATTTGAACACTGGGAAGTTACGCCGCCGGAAAGCCGCAATCGCGGCCCTAAATTCAGGCTATCGCGGCGGAGGTTCCTATTTTACGGAGGGATTTGACGCTCCCCGTAAATTCCCGTCAGCGTCTTTCTCCCAAATGTTTTCCGAGCGCCGCCCTCCTCTAGGGCGCGCCCCGCCCCCTCGACGTCCTCAGGGCGGAGTCAGTGGTAGGGAGGAGCGGGACGGGGCGGGGCGGCGTGGGGTGGGACGGAGCGTGCGGGGCGGAGGGGCGCGGGGCGGGGCGATGCGGGGCAAGGGCAGAGTCGTGGTGAGGCGGGGGCGGGTCGGAGCGGCGTGGGGTGGGGTGGGACGGAGCGTGAGGGGCGGACCGGCGCGGGGGGCGGGGCGGCGTGTGGGATGGGGTGGAGTCGGAGCGTGCGGGGGCGGGCGGCGCAGGACGGGAGCGGGGGCAGAGCGGGGAGGGGCGGGGCGGCGTGAGGTGTGACCGAGCGTGTGGGGGCGGGGCGGGGCGGCGTGGGTGGGGTGGGACGGAGCGTGCGGGGCGCGGGGCGAGGCGGGGTTGTGGGGGCGCGGTGAGGCGCGGGGCGGGGCGTGGCGGCGTGGGGTGGGGTGGGACGGATCGTGCGGGGAGCAGGGCGAGGCGGGGTTTTGGTGGTGCGGGGCGGCGTGGGTGGGGTGGGACGGAGCGTGCGGGGCGCGGGGCGGGGTCGTGGGGGCGCGGTGAGGCGCGGGGCGGCCACAAATCCGGAGAAGAAAATCGACGCCCGCGACGCGACGGGACAAACACGCCGGGCGGACGCCGCCGACGCCGCCACCGGGGCGCGGCGTCGCGACGCGTAAAGAAGCATTAGGCGCGGGCCTTCACGCCGGCGAGGCGTCTGCTGTCGTGAAGGCGCCTCGCACAAATCCTTCCGGCGTTTTCGGGCGACCACCGCCCCCTCCGCATTAATAAGGATTGTCGCTGTTTGCGTGATAATTCCGTGTTAAGTCTGCGAACACCGGGCGTTGACAGAAATGGGAGTGAAAACTATCAAAAGATACGCGACTAAGAGTTTGTTAATCGTTTCCGAACATCTTCTTAGTAGTCGTAGGGCAACATGGAAAACGCGTTCTTGACAGGAGAGATTTCGTTAATTGTCACATCCTCGCCAGTGAAGACAGTATACGAATTCCCTATTCTAAGGAGAAATCAGAGATATTTATGCTGTTACAATATTCATCATAGTATAATTATGTAAATAGAACAAATCATTCGCAGTCTCTTGTAATTGTTTCTTATCGGACATTATACCTCTATTTTTCCTAGGGTTTTTCATCCTGCCAACAGCCGGTTACCCTTTACGTCCCGATAGGACGCATATTCGACCAAACACTAGACATCAACACACTTGCGGGCTCCTCTGATCTGGGGTCAGCAGAACGCGAGGCCCTCCGCGACAACACATACAAAGTCAAGGGACAAGCAACCATGCCCAAGGCGGGACTCGAACCCGCGACCCTTCGGACCGAAGCGCTGAGTCGGTACTCGCTCTTAGCCACCTCGGCCATCCAGGTCGGCCAATTATACCTCTATAATACCTGATTTTTCGTCGATATATCTACTTCAATGGGAAGCAAACGTAAAATAATAATTCTACATTATTTGTTGCATGTGTGACGTCTCAGGTTTGATCTAAAACGAAAAAGGGCTTACTCAATTTTAATTGCGAGTTTGTGCGGAACAACCGCGCAAGAGTTTAAGCAACAAGCCTCATCAGGATGTTTCACAAAATCAATATTTCGTCTCTCAGTTGCATCACATTTCATTCTTGATTAGTTCAGAAAGTATTAAGTTCCCCGTAACAAAATATTTATTTTTACTTGCTTCCATTCCGATCATTCTTCAAGATCGCGCTTCGTTGCAGAACGGTTCGCAGGCAGAAATGCAAGGACTGGTGTCTGGTTTCGCAGCGTAAGCAATTTGGCTTCGGTCAAATTCCCACGGACTCCATTGCGCAGAAAATCGTTCTCGTGCGACGAATTCTGGAGTAAGGCTGAGCGCACACCTAACTGAAAATAAAATACATTCTTATCATTCTATGCGTTTTTTTGCGCCAACATCTGGATACTAATAAACATTGTTTACGGAATTATTAATATTAAATAATAAATTTAGAATTTGGGATGATAAAATTTAACATGACTTCAAAAAAGTCGAAATTTTGGTAAAAACTTACAATAATAATAATAATAATAATAATAATAATAATAATAATAATAATAATAATAATAATACATATATTTGGTTTTCCTGTACATCTGTACAATGCTTTCAATTCACTGCATAAAAATGAGGCCCTTTTATGAATAGAAACGCGAATGTAACCCTCCTAATTGTTCGAAAGTCAATATTTTAGAGAAGGAGCAAAAATAACAAGATGCAGAGAAAAAAGGCCTCCTCGTGGGCTGGGCCTTATTTTCTGAGAATTATGTCGCGTTATAAAAGAACAGGACTATCTACGAAAACCGACGGATTGAACCTAGAAAAATTGGTTCTGACATCAACGAAGGCTTAAGATGAATATGGGAATATTTAAAAAATCTGACGATCAATGTCGGCTGGAGCCGAAGCCAAAGATGTGGAAAATTTATAACACTCTTCTGCAGTCCAGAAAAAACTAGCAGGTCCGTTTTATGTTCTCGACTGGCATCAGATTATGAGTGCGGCTAAGGAATTCACATTATGCAAATCTAAGAGCACAGTGGGACACCAGTCCGCGCCTTGGGGGGCAACAATAAGAAACTGCGGAGAAATTTGAAGACGCAGTACGATGGTTAAATGCGCATGTTCGCCTTGCGTATAAAAAATATACTTTTTTTTATCTCCATCAAAAAATGTTTACATAAAATTACCAAATAACCCATTTCCATTCAAACAGGCGTTATTCTTCCCCACATTTTAAGTTCGAATCATAGTGTGGTTAAATTAAGTTTCCTCCATTCCCTGAAAAACTGAAATCACATGCAGATACGATAAATTAGAATCACGAAAGAATTTGATTTATGGAAAGAAGAATAAGCATATATATTCGGTTTTTTCGTAATACCCTCCCAATAGTACTGAAATTTAATCTGAATAATATTTAACAGTTTATAAAAAAGAGAAATTTCAAAATACGTCTTTCAAGCCATTCTCCTGAGTGGCGGGAAGAAGTTAAGGGCATTCGCAATTCCTGTGCATCGATGACCATTTCCAATGAAGAAATCAGCAACTTTACAAATTGCCAACTCTTGCTTTTCTAAACGCGGGCCATCCTGAGCCATTGCTGAGTTGAATTTCACGTCCGTCCCCTCCGTGAGCAAATGCAGCCTGTAGTCGCTCGTGGACAGGCACAGCGCACTGGAGGAAGCCTTATGCCCATCCCGCGGCGCACACTGGGTGGTCCCACACGCCCTCGCCCTCGCCCTCGCCTTCGCCCTCGCCCTCGCCCTCGCCCTCGCCCTCGCCTTCGCCCTCGCCCACACCCACGCCCTCGCCCTCGCCCTCGCCCTCGCCCACACCCTCGCCCACGCCCTCGCCCTCGCCTTCGCCCTCGCCTTCGCCCACGCCCTCGCCCTCGCTATCACTATCGCTATCGCTGTCCCTGGTCGCAGCGCGTGCTTGCCACCGCTTGCGAGGTGTCTCGACCTCCGGACACTTCCTTGAGTACCGCACTCGCACGGATTCTTTCCATCGACACGTTACGTACGAGTTCGTTTCATTATTATAATCACTTAATGATATCCACATTGTTGGCCAACCAATGTACGAAAATACTTATGACCCAAACCATACCTGCATGGGAGTAAAGCAGAAAGCAATATGTATTCATAATAATTTAGCTTAGTAGGTAAATTATTGTGACCAAAGGATAGCCTTCTTTAGCCTAAAAAGACAAATTATCAAACTTGCTCAATTTCGTAAAACATTTTAACGTTCATGCATTCAACAAAAATGAATATTCATCAATAATAACGCATACTCTCAAAAATTTTATTATACGTTTAAGAGAAATGTTTTATTTGCTATAATACAGAATTTGATTTTATTATACAATCGAAATATCGATTGGGAAGTATCAGGGACTAAGGAAACTTGAAGTAAAGTGTGCAATATTTGTTCTTTAAATATTGTTCTGCAATAAAACGCATAGAAAATAATGAAATATCCACCACGACAGAAACAGAATTAAGTCCACATTTAATTCCAAAAGTTTGTAATCCCTTTGTTCCCTCACAAAAGTAGGGGATGGAGCACTCAGCTGCATATCAATCAACAGTATCCCAGATCGAATCCTGAGTAATGCATCATGATTTAACACACAACGTAAGGAGAAACCACATAGTTTAAAATTAGAATCAAAATTGACTATTACTTACAATTTCTCACTCAGGCAACTATTAACACCAACCTCCGGTAATGGTTATGCTCCCATTGAAGGTAATTTGGCGCAAACGCAAGATGTTCGGCGAGTCGGGGAGTCACGTGACTAATTTCATCGCGCTTTAAACGCTGTACCTTGCGCACTGGATAATATAATATTTCTGACAGAAAATAAAGCGTGTGGATGAATATCGTTGTTCGTTAATTAAATCCAAAATGTTTGTAGAAGTCCAAAAGGGTCGGTAGGTCAATTTCTCAATGGGCTTTTTTTAAATCCCGAAGCAATGTCCAATTTTCAGAGATCGTGAAGCATTTGAAGATCGTCTGTTTTTTTTTTCTTTTTTTCTTTCTTTTTTCCACACTGTATTAAACCGTTTCATTATTCTCTCAACAAGGTAGCTGGCATAATCTTGAATTGCCACGTATCTCTACAAAGCACTTAGTAAATGCAACAGTTCTCTCTTCATCCAACCGCGTACATTTACGGCAATGGTATCAAGCACCGCAAATCACGGACGTTCCACAAATTCCGTCGATAGAATAAAGGGCAGGAAACCTTTTGCGTGAACTCTTTGCCGATTTTAGATGATTTTTCTGAAGTGCCCATGTCGAAAGTAATGGCATAACAATTCGAAAACCAATTCTCATAATTTGTAATAGAAAATAATTATTATCTAAATATCAGTCAAATAGAAATAATAATACTAATAACAATAATAACAATAATAATAATAATAATAATAATAGGATACTAAATTATATAACGTCACTTAAAAATTCCACACCTTGGCTAGATGAAATTCGAAAGGACCTCAAAAACGCAAACATAAGACCAGCAGACATTTTAGAAAGAGACACCTTCAGACACAAAGTAGACAAATGGGAAGTTATGTCAGAGCAACCTAAACAAAAACAGTACCGACCAAAATGGTCAGAAGAACGTAAACGAGCCTTCTCGGAAAGAATGAAAGCCTATTGGATCAACAAGAAGAACTCAAAGAAAAATTGATCGAGTTACTTGCTTAACGTCTTCCATTTCTGGGGAGAATTCGCCAATAATAATAATAATAATAATAATAATAATAATAATAATAATAATAATAATAATAATAATAATAATAATAATAATAATAATAATAATAATAATAATAATAATAATAATAATAATAATAATAATAATAATAATAATAATAACCACCAGAATTTGTCAAGAGAATCAAAAGTATATTCAAAACCTCTCTCAACTCACGAAATCTTACAAAAGGAATTAATATGTAGTAGGGAATAGCAATAAGTACATTCTTATTGGGTATCTTCAAATGTTCAAAAACGGGTATAGAATCCTCAGACAGGCTTCCAATTCCACCGTCCCAAAAGTTCAATCCAAAGGGTCGCTCTCACAAGAAAGATGGGAGGTTGTGGTATCTCAAAAATCAACAATAGCAATAATAAACAGATCATGAGGGTGAAAGAGTACTTCCGAAGAAGGCTGTACCATTTCATATTCATAAGTGGATACGAAGCAGATAATAACTATTCGCCCTTATGAAATTGAACTCCAGCATCCATCCTTCGATCAAGTTATGGAGCCATGGAAACAGAAGGCTGTCCATGGTAGATATCCCCCTGAGATAGCCAACTCCAACGTAGAAGCTGATATGTTGTACAAATGGCCCAGTATGGAATACGAAACTGATGTGATCACGGTTGCAATCCACGACCAAATAATTGCAGCAAAGAATTATCTGAAATAATCACCAACGATCAAGATATGCTCCCTGATGATTGTGGGGTCTGCGGTCAATGTAGTAAGACTATAATATGCTGAAGCATATTATCTCAGTCCGCTGATCCAGACTGAGTATAGGAGCAGACATATCATGGGAAGAATTATCCCTGTCCAACTCATCAAGTCTTCGGTACCATACAGAATACACTGTATTTTAAATATATCCCCCCAAATGTCCTTGAAAACAACAGCTTCATTACTGTTCTGGGACTATAGTGCTCTGACAGATCGATCAGTTCACTACAACCAGACCTGACATAACACTCTGGGATAAAAACAAAAAAAATGTTATAGTTTTTAGACATGGCAGACGTCGATACAAGCAATCTTATGACAATGTATCAGGGGAAGATCCAGAAGGACAAGAAATTGGCCTATATTGTTAAGTAACTGTGGAACATGTAGAGACAGAGTGGGTCCCTTTCGTTCTTTCGGCAACGGCCGCCATTCCGAAGGCCTTAAAGTACTGACTAGAAACACTCAGGATTAAAAGGAGTACTGCCATCACACTTAGGAAATGTTTTCTAATCTGTAACGAATACCCCTCAATCGCCGAATACCAAGAAGCTCTCGTTATCCACTTTCAACACAGTTTCAACTAAACTCACTTTGTAACGACCCTTAATCAAAGTCTAGTCCGTGAAAGTAATAATTCTATTATTAGAAGGTTTGAAAAGTACATTTCTAGCACTCTAGCTACATAAATACATTGGTTTTACGCAAGCATTTTACAGTTTACAGTTACTAGAAAACAAAAATAATATGGAATACCACAAATCCAATTCAAATTAGCCAAGTTTGTGAAATGAATATGAATCATTTATTATTGTTACACCCCTATCACGCCCCCAATACGATTAGGAAGAAATTAATGTCAAAATCATCGCTGACGTGCCTGGAGAGAGCATAACAGTCAGACATGAAGAAAACACAGCCTTCCAGCCGGCGAAGGCCAAGAAGGGGTGCGCTCCAGCGAAAGGGAAGGGGAGGGGGGAGCGATGGAAGCACGAGGCGCAGAGAGCGTTCTCTGCCCCCCGCCCGCTTCCCTGCCGCCGCCCCCGCCACTGCCGCAGCCGGCTCAGACGAGCTGTCACCCGCCGCCTTCGCCGCCGCCGCCTCCGGCTCCGATCGATGCAAGGCGGCGGTGTGGCGGGGGCGGGAGCGAGCGGGGGCGGCGGGGGCGGCGGGGGCGGCGGGGGCGGCGGGGGCGGCGGGGGCGGCGGGGGCGGCGGGGGCGGCGGGGGCGGCGGGGGCGGCGGGGGCGGCGGGGGCGGCGGGGGCGGCGGGGGCGGCGGGGGCGGCGGGGGCGCGGGGGCGCGGGGGCGCGGGGGCGCGGGGGCGGCGGGGGCGGCGGGGGCGGCGGGGGCGGCGGGGGCGGCGGGGGCGGCGGGGGCGGCGGGGGCGGCGGGGGCGGCGGGGGCGGGGGCGGGAGCGGCAGGGCGGCGGGGCCTGGGGGGCAGGGGGCGGCGGGGCGGCAGGGGCAGCGGGGGCGGCGGGGGCGGCGGGGGCGGCGGGGGCGGCGGGGGCGGCGCGGGCGGCGGGGGCGGCGGGGGCGGCGGGGGCGGAGCCATAGGGCGTACGACCAAGGGCAAAGGGCTATGGGGGCGGGGATCGCAGACGTCCGCGCTCTCAGAGGTCGCTGTGGTGTGAAGGTTGGTGGCTTCAAATTGGATTGTGGATGCATTAATATGGTTCAGAACAATAATAATATTATCAGTCCAGGATTTCTGGCCGGAAGGTCTGAGGGTTTGAGTCGGGAAGGTGAAGGTGACATAGGTAGTGCGGATAACAGCCGCTGCGCTATGTGGAGGAGAATTCTGCTGGCCGGCTGTTCTCACCCTATAAGGTTATACCTTTGGCGAACTGAACTAGAAAATGTTGAATTATTGAAAAGCACTGCACTACTCCCACTTAAGTGAAAACTGGCCAATTAGAACAATAATATCATCTCTACCGCAGAATCTGCTAAATGATTCAGGAAAAACAGTTATAACGAAACCTGCTACCAGTGACCACTGTTGCTTTCACAAAAAAATTTAAAGGAGTATTTGCATAATAGGAATCTTTGGTATACAGAAAATGATCTATTGTTGTTAGACGTTGGATGTGTAGAAAGGTTCAGATTATTCTAATGAAAATAGTTGAAGGCTTTTAATATGTGTTCACGAATTATTAAAAACAAACATTATAGAGAAGTTTTATTTTCCTTCTTCCTAATAGTTTCCTTTATTTTCTTTGTCAACTTTCTATCGTTTCAAATACATATTTACTAAATTATTCATTCTTACTTCTCTTTCTTAAAAATAAACGTTTAAATCATTTTCAGTTTTATTATGCCCAATAGCTGTCTACCGATAACGAACATCCAATTTCTTGGATAAACTAAATGTCATTTCATTTGTGTATGCATAACACTTTTACTTCTTAGCTGCTCAAAAATGTGCTTTTCTCACACGTTCTCGCACAATTAAAATCAAACACTAAACATCAAGCGATGCGTTTTGGATGATCGCATGGAACAGCTTCCGGTATGAACTCAAACAATTGTCTATGAAAGGAAAGTCGATAACATTTTGACCGTGGATAATCTTCCGTACAAGATATTCTCCTAGGAAAGTAAGGTAAGGGAGACCCGCGATTCAAAGAATTTAAACGTTAGATCACTTTTATGCCTACCAAGAAATCCGTTTGAGTACTAAAACTAACAAGAAAAAAGATGTTTCAGCGTTTCTAAAAATGCACAATTTTGAGCTCAACTTCACAGAAAAGTTTTGAATTTTTGAGAACTTTTATAAGAAATCATTTTAAGCACTTGTGTGTAAAAATGTACAAAAAACGTCCATTCATGTAATTATAAACGACGTGAGACATATTTTAAATACTTACATTTATGTAATTTTAGAAAAATCAAAAGAATACATCAAAATGATGATGTTATCAAAATGGTGTTGATGTAATTTAGTGTATTTAGCATTATCCGTAGAAACGGAAGAAAAAAATGAAGCGGTTTTTGAGAAAATCTTTTTTATTGTTCGTAATTCATTAAAACTGCGGGAAATCCTCAAATATTTTGAAATATTGCACCTGAAATTATTTTTAAAAAAATTGTGGAAAACAAAATTCATTTGAAGTAAAAGTTTTTATCTTCAATTTTGTAGTTGTGGGATGTCGCCGGAAAAATATATATTTGGAATTTTCGAAACTTCAGATAATTTAACGAAAAGGAGAAAGAAACAACTTTCTTTCTGCGTTGTATCGGAGTAAAAAGTTAAGAGAAAAATTTCCAGCAATTTTGGGGGGGAAAATTAAAAATATTTAGCGTTTATATAATGTTCCCTCAAAATCAAAATATCCGTTTCAAATTCAAGAGGCCGCGACACGAGTCAGGTCATTTGATAATTATCAGTTTCGTTAAAATCCTGTGTATGGTTTAGCCGCTAGCGTTGTTCTCTGTCATACACACAGGACAGAGATAAACGGACGTAGGCTTGAAATTTTCTCCCGTAAACCAACTTTTGGCAGCATGGACCCCCGAAACGTTGATTCTGACTTCAGAACGAGTTAGAGTAAGTAATTTACTACATACACGATCGAGAATTATGCTCTTTCTCTGTCTCAGGGACCTAGAATACAAATTTTTCTACCATCAACTTCCACCATTTTTTGCTGGAACATTACATAACATTTTCTATACTACGCACGCAGTCGTGGCGAGAAAGCAAAACAAATAAACATGTAACAAGAAAATCAACTTCTTAGAATAATTATACTGGTCCACCACATTTAGATACAACTCATGTTTAGATACCACTCTGTTTCTAGTATTGTTAACAAACGGCGTAATGTAAAATCCTTAACGGCCGTCCGCAGTTAAGAGCTGCATTTCGTTCCTCTGGTTGCGTTCTGTGAGTATTCCGTGCGAGAGTACTGAATGACAAAATGCTAGTACAGAATGACAAAAAGTGCTATTGAGAGCTGCAACGCGGCCCGTTGGCTGTGGAAGACGCCGTGCGCGTATAGGGGGGCTCCCCTGCTTGGCGTGCGTGGGCGGGCCTAGGCGCGCCCCTCCACACATGCCACCGCACACACTCGCGTCGCCCCGCGTCGCCCTGCGCGCCCGCCCTCGCCCACTGCGCAAACGCGGGCGGCCGCAGCGGCGGATGAAGATTCGGGAAGAAATACTGCGCGGCCCCGCCCCTCCCCTCGCTCCACGCGTCCCGCCGCGCAGCGCCACCACGGAAGAGGAATGGAGGCAATAAAATTTATACTCGGCGCTGCGGGGCGGGGGGGGGGCGGGCATGGGGTGAGGGCGCGGGGGCGCGGGGCGTGGGCGTGGGGGCGGGGAGTGGGCTCGGGGCGTGGGCGCGGGCGGGGGTGCGGGATGTGGCGTGGGGCTTAGGCACGGGGTATGGGCCCAGGGGATGGGCGCGGGGTAGCGTGGGTGTGGGTGAGGACGTGGGGGCCGGCATGGGGGTCGGCGTGGGGGCCGGCGTGGGCGCGGGGCGTGGGCGCGGGGCGAGGGCGCGATGTGTGGGCGCAGGCGTGGGGTGGGGGGGCTTGGGCGCGGGGCGTGGGCGCAGGCGTGAGGAGGGGGGTCTTAGGCGCGGGGCGTGTGGGCGGACGGTGGGTGAGAGACGTGGGGCGTGACGCGGGTGCGGGGTATGGGGGCGGAGGGTGCGCACGGGGGTGGGCGCGGGGTGAGAAGGAGGGGCGTGGCTGAGGGCGTGGGTGCGGGGTTCGGGGCGTGGGCGCAGGGCGGGGGCGCGGGGCGTGGGGGTCGTGGGGCATTGCTATGGGTCGGAGTGTGTGGAGAACCAGGGGTGAAAGGCGGGGAGCGAGAGATAGGAAAGTCTGTATGGGGAGACGTCGTGGGCGCGGCTGGGGAAGCGGGGAAGGGCGTGGGGTGGGGGCGAGGGGCGGATGAGTGAGGCAATTGAGTTGAGGGTGGAGGGGGATGGGAGGTCTCCCGACTGCAGCCACCGACCGAGAGAGGGGAGAAAGAGGCGAGCGAGGGGCGTGGCTCGTGCAGATGGGAAGACGCGAGGCTGAAGGCGAAAACGGAGACGAAGACCATCCCAAAACGTTACAGAAACGCTGCACGAGGTGACTCGCAATTGTACAGCGGTGGGTTATTTCTTCTTAATCCCCTCGGCATCGCTTTCTTTACGTTAGACTACTAACGTTTCGTCACATCTTCATTGTTACTTCGCCATCGAATTTGTCGCCGTCAATGCCGCCTTCGCGAATCTAAGTAGTTTGCGGACAAAATGTAGATGCTTAGAAACTAGTACTTGTGCACGTTGGGTGCGTAAAGAGTGCTTGCAACAGGGAAAGAGCGGATGACACCCAAATAGTTCTGTGACATCTCAGAATGATTCTGAAGCAGGGAGGAATGAGAAGTGAAATCGTAGAATCCCAAATAATAGAATCCGAGAGGAAATTATTTAATAATATTCATCCTAAGCAAGTTTGCATGCAGTTTTCAAAACATAGGCCGTGATGTTACGTATCTTTTTTCTTCCAATTTCTCCCACTTACTATTATACATTTTTTAACACACCCACGTTATATGTTACACCCATATGTTACAGGGAATATAAGGGAGCAGGTGGTGCAGTAAATGATGCAGCGAAATGAAAAGAAAATGATGTTAATTGTGGGGGAAAAAGAGCAGGAGCCAATTCACACTTGACTCGAAGGCGTTCGACCGCTAAATAATGACGAACGCCCTGATGTGTGCACCACAACGTAGCTCTAGGTTGGAAGGGGGGCGTAGCCTTTGACAGTTCCAGAGGCGATGGCGAGAGGCGTGGCCACGGAGGAACCGCAGCACCGCACGGGGGCAGTTGGCGGCGGCATTCCGCGCATAGCCCGCGCTTCCCTCTGCTCCGCGCGCGAAATGAGCCCTGGACCGCGCCCCGCCCTCGCCCTCGCCCCCTCGCCCTCGCCCTCGCCCTCGCCCTCGCCCTCGCCCTCGCCCTCGCCCTCGCCCTCGCCCTCGCCCTCGCCCTCGCCCTCGCCCTCGCCCTCGCCCTCGCCCTCGCCCTCGCCCTCGCCCTCGCCCTCGCCCTCGCCCTCGCCCTCGCCCTCGCCCTCGCCCTCGCCCTCGCCCTCGCCCTCGCCCTCGCCCTCGCCCTCGCCCTCGCCCTCGCCCTCGCCCTCGCCCTCGCCCTCGCCCTCGCCCTCGCCCTCGCCCTCGCCCTCGCCTTGTATCCGCGCTTCCGCCGCCACGGGCCCCCTCCACGCCCTACCCCCGCCTCTCTCCCAGCCTTGCCCCTGCGTCCACCCTTGCCTTGCTTCCGTTCGTCCACCGCCCCGCTCCCCCAGCCCTCCCCGACCCCGCCATGCCACGCCTTATCCATTCCTTGCATCCGTTCGTCCACCGCCTCGCTCTCACCTCCGCCCCGCCTCCCACCCGTTCTCCCCGTCTCTGCCACGCCCCAACCCCACCTTCGTCTCCAAACCTTCCTCGCATCCGCTCGTCCACCTTCCCACTCTGCTCTCTCTGCCCTTCGCGAATGCCCAGCGCTTCCCTCTTCCCCCTCCCCCGACCCCGCTTCCCCCCCTCCCTTGCAACAGTTCGTCCACTGCCCCGCTCTCCCCAACTCTCCCCGTCCCCGCACCGCCCCAAACCCGCCTTCGCCTCTACCCTGAACTCGCATCCGCTCGTCCACCTTCCCGCCTCCCAACCCGCTCTCCCGGCCCCCCGTACCTGCCCACATCTCTGCCCCGCCCCGCCCTCGCCCCCACCCCCTGCCCTGCGGCGGTCGCACGGCCGCGCAGCCGCCCGCCCTCCGTTTTATTCCGTTTCATTACTACTTTACGAGCAGCGCATGGACAATATTTTATAAGAAGCGCGCGGCTGTGGCGGAGGCCTTAAAACGAGAATGATGAACCCTGGAAGGGGAGGGGAGGGGTGGGCGGAGCTGCGTATTTGTGTTTCATTAGCGCGGACGACGCGCGCTCAGCCCCCCCCCTTCCCCCTCCCCAACCCCCACGCTCTTCGCCCACGACACCACCCCGCCAGCGATGTGCGGCTTGTCGCGACATCGCTGAGGACGATTGTTTCGAAAAGCTTTGCGTTAGATCACTCACAGAGGCAGGTTGCAGGCTTTCAAACACTTTCTTTTGGGGCAGTCTTTTTAACACATTTAGCCCATTATTCCAAAAATAGGTCAATCAGCTTCCAAGGTTGTTTTTTCTTAGATGAATGTCCAGTGGCGAATCGTGAACATTATTTCAAGTATACCGCACTTTACGGAAGCTACCTCTAACGTTGTCTTTTATTTTGAGCTTTTCCCAAATCCCAATAGTACGAAATTTCGTTCTTAATAATTGTTCTATAACACAACCCACTAACCTCTGGATCATTAACACACTCCATTTTCATAAAAACTTGAGAGAAGCGTAAGTTACGAACGAACAGAGAAGGGCTGTTCACCGCAATATTTTGCGGTGCCTACCGACCGTCCAAACGCACATCCTCTCCTCTCCCCGCCCTTGCAACATGAGGAGCCTTAGGTTATCGCAGCTGGTATGCGGTGCCTTCGCCTGCGCTAGGGAATTCCCTGGACAGCATGAAGAACCGTTGGAAACTTCTCACTCTAACGCACTTCATAGCGCTTACGAATGCTGAAAATGGCTCTCGGTTTTTTTGTTTTTTTTTCATCTGTTTTAGAGCTTTCAAAATCTCAATAACTTTTTGGAGTATTACCAAACTTATGAAATATTTATTGTACACTTCGAATTAATAGGTATACCGGCGGTATACGTGGTGTATCGGATAATTCGCCGTGAATGTCACATACTGCGGGTTTTTCTTTCATCAGACAAAATTCTTTTATACAAGCAAACTTTTTGAATTCCTGAATGCTGTTACATGAAGTTAGTTTACATGAAATCGCTCAAGCAGTGTACGCTGCATTTCATAGAGAATTGATGACTTCTCGGTTGAAACTTCATCGCAAACCGTGTTTAACTGCTATCTACCTGTGGTGAAGACAATGGTTGTTCTGCATCGATCTTGACGCGCCATATGCTGCTAAGATGTTACTTTCTAGAAAACAATGGTAATACACAATGTACCGAAGCTTCTCTTTCTCTTGGGGTAGTACTCAATAATTTCTCACATTAAAAAATGTACAAGACATGTTGTAAAGATCTACACCATTATGAAGGTATGCAGAAAACCTCCAAGTCTCAAGAATCAAAATTGTTGCAAAATAGCATGAAAAATTGCGTCATATCTTACAATTTCGAGCCCCAAGAATGCACGCGAAAAAATAGATGTACGTATGTAGAAAGTGGTTGTAGAAAAGTTTGAAAATTTCTACATATTTACATACATACACACGTACAATTTTACACTTGGATTCATACATACCGATTTTGGGGCATCAAATTTCATGTACCTTTTTTCAACCTTCATGAATCTTTACCATCATTGGAATAGCGCTAGTAGACCTTAATCCTGATATGTGAGCAAAGTTACAGCTCGAATGAACCCTGGTTTTATACAGATTTTACGACAAGTAATTCGAAATAGATAATTGATTTATTGTTTGTTAACAATTTGTTAGCGACTCCGGGCGCGTCAACTACTATGGTCGTTAGTCCCGTAAGTGTAGCACATGTTTCCCTCGGGAGATGGCAGTGTTCTTCCCTCATTGGATGGCGAGAACCGGCGCCGACCTACCGTCGGCTAGTGGGGTTTCCCCCTAACCAGGACTCTCACACCAGCGGGGCACCACCCCAGCCGGGACAAGCTGTAAGCTCCCGACCGGTCTCCTGGCATGTATGGTAGTGAAAGTGTAAGTGTAAGGGGAGAGGGTAGGACAAGGAAGAGGGAGGAAAGATCGCGCGCGGTCCGTGGCCCGTTAGGGTACTGCACTCGCCTGTTCATCGGGGAAACCACGGACACAACTACCGATCAGAGCAGCCGGCCGCTAGAATTCTCTTCCAGACAACAACTGAATTCGACCTAGCTGACAAGCTAGTGTCGAAAATCCTGTTACTCGAACCTAGGGCCTCCCGGTCAGAGGGACTGCGGTGACATCAGTTGATGTCCTGAGCCATCTCTCCGGGTTTGTTGAGATGATTTCTATGCTATAGTGAGAAAAATAGCACATATCAACAACGATTCTTTCGGTTGCTGCAGGTAGCTTGGAACCGGATCAGTCTCAAAGTGTTGGCTCTCCACATACGAGTCACCCTCATCAAGTACGCTAGTCACCCTCATCATTCGATATATTGAAAACTGACCACATTTACTTTCAAACATTTAATATAATTATAAACGTTATCAATGATATAAGGTTATACATACGTTACCCTGGATGGTACCCATGAGCTGGTAATAAAAATTACCCAGAATTCTTTTAATCCGGGGAGGTGGCCCAGAGAATATTCTGTGGCCTGTTATGTGTTTACAATGTTGTAGTTTCCGTATTTTCTGAGTGAAAAACTTTAGAATCCACCTACTTTCACATCCTTTCGTATCTTTTGTCTGAATGTAGCAAGTACATTCTCAGAAGCATACTGTGTCCTGTACGGACAGCAGTTTTAAATACTGTTCGCAGATGCTATGAGCATTGCCGACAGGAAAAGACATTGCACCAACTACGTCAAAAAGATGGGTCAGTTCTGCAGATATTTCGGTTTAAAGTAATTATGTGACCACGTGAAGAGGTTAGGAACAATAACTTATTCTGATATAAATATATTTTTATTTTCGATATTCTTGCTTCTTTGCGCTGATTGCTTTGGAAAATTTTCAAGAAATGTTTTCTTGTCATTTGTTGGAAACAAAACCTCTTTACTTGACTGATACCTTTTATCTGTAACATTAGACGAGAAATTTAATTAGAAACACTGTAATATTATTTATAAGATTTCCGATTCCTTTTTATTTTTATCCTTTTAAATTTTCTGCACTTAATTACCGAGTAGATACTAGATCTGTACTCGTGATTTCATTATTGTAAATATGACTGATTATAATTCAAAATAACGATTTTATTATTTTTTGTTACTAAATGATATAAAATGAAGAATTAACTTACAAGGCTCAGGAATGACCGCGTGGCAACTCTTACGAGACTAAAACTCTGGGATAAAGCATATTATTGCTCTTTTGTAACACTGCCTTTTTTGTCCCAGACGAATGTTAAAAATGACAAAATACATCTGACGTATGTTTCATTGCCTTACTTTGAGTTGTGTGAAGATCTGGCTTCTAGTAAATTATGTTATGAGAGTTCAACTTCATGAGAGAATTGACTAATAGAAATGCCTTCTTTCAACTTGCACATCAAAAAATGTCCATTAAATGTCCATCTTACCTCTTTCCTGAGTCATGGTCAAGTTTCTACGTCCAGCTTGCGAGAGACAATCTCATGCTTATGCAGAGGAATAGTTAACGAATTTAAAAGTAGCTATTAAATGAATTTTACATCATTTTAAGTATGAATGATAAGTGGGAACGTTAGTGTGGATCACATCATAAAATTGTAATAAAGGAAGGTAAAAGAGAGAGGCTCTTGCGTTGAGAAAAGAATACTTTGAGCAGCCTGACGGGTAAGCGCCGCGTTTATTAATTAACAAAGCATGAACTCCGAGTCAGCAGACGTCAAAAACTGTCACGACATTTCCTTCTCAAAAACTCTTTTATCGACGAGAGGAAACAACAGAAAACTCGAAGAAGGGAGATTGAATTACAACTGCCACTTTGAAAGAACTGAAGTTTAGGAACAACTGAATATGCTTGTCACCAATACATTTACCGAATGCTTTCTTGGTCTTCAGCTGTGAGATAAAATCGATATTTAATGTCATAAATGTCGTTTTATTATTGTACGGAAACAGTACATACTCCATTTACTTGACGTTACCAATTTTACGCCAGTTAAGAGGTGTGGTATCTAAACACGTTGATGGGAAAAGGAATAATTTCACATGAAAGTTCGTAATATCGATGTATATGTGCAAATATAATAGGGTTTTGGGAATTTCTGGCTATGCTGAAAAAAGAAATTTCCGTTTCTAATTGTGATTTGCAGAAAAGTGTGACAGTGCCTACCTACTGAATTTTCTAGGAATAAATCAAAGGCTCAAATTTAATCACTTTCAAATCCCATCAGTAGGGAATTCTTCAGCAGCTAGATGTCTGAGAGGATATCTGCCACGTGAGCAAAAACCGTAAGCGTTTCTAAATGTTATTTAAATTAATGCTTCATATTTTAATATATCTCTAAGACATTGTCCAGTTGGAAAAACTGCATAAATAAAAGAGGTTATGGAGCTTATCTGCACTCCCTCATATTTAATTGTAGTACAATAAAACGCAAAACTCTGAATCTATAGATACGAAACTTGCTTTATGGTTCAAACATTTTTTTTATTAAAAGAAACGTTTAGGTAAAATAAGTTTTTTTGCTTAAAATAATTTTGTTTGACAGTTAAAAGTAGTTGCACCCTCCTCTCTATATTACATCTGCAAGGTTACAGCAATTTTAAAAGTTATATTGTTATAAATATTTATGTTAATATAAATATTAGTTTTTAAATAAATTGCTTCCTTAACACAACAGTTTGGAGCCTTTCTGTAAAGATAGAGGCATTTTATAGCTCGAGATAAAATGTTGACTCACTATTGACTATTGTTTTGTAAAAAAATTACCCAATACAAAAAATAAAATGAAGTAAATATATTTAGAAAATGTGACAGAAAGTGTTAGTTTGTAGAAGAATTTTGAGACCTCACAGATAACTAGATACATTTTTATTATTTATTTAATATGTTATAACAATTTTTGAGAAAATGCATCTACGAAGTATTTTTACGGTGAATTAAAAGAACACACATATAACGTAAAATAACTTCTAAAGTATTAAAAGAAGTGCATTTAACTAGTGAAAACAAAGAAGTAGTTTGGAACAGGTGAGCACGTAAGTTTCACAGAGTGAAATCGCAGCCCATGAAGCGTTGCACCTCACAAATCTGCATCCTGCAGGAGATCCTTTCATGTTTCCCTGGGCTGTTTGCGAGTTCTTCTAACGCGTCACACAGACGCAAATGCTCCGTCGGCAATTAACAGTGATGGAGACAACAGCTAGGCGGCGCTGAGTGGAGGCGCGGGGGAGGGGGGCGGCGCGCGGCGGAGGCAGAGAGCCAGTGAAGGAGTCCGCCCCCGCCCCCGCCCCGCCCCGCCCGCGCCTCCCTCGCATTTGATATTCAGCGGCAGTAGGGAGAGACATTTTCCGTCTTCCTGCCCCGCTCCCACTTAGCAGCGGCGCGGCCCGCGGCAGCGGAGGCGGCGGCGGAGGCGGAGGCGGCGGAGGCGGCGGCAGCGGAGGCGGCCGTGGAAGACGGGCACAGTGCTGGATTTTCTTCTTCTCAAAGGACGAAACTCCACGCTATAACCACTTTGACCGGGAGGTTCTAGGATGCGATAACTACTTGGCTGTCCGGGAGACGCCGCGTCCTAGGCACAGGAGGCATTTCGCCCTGAAGAAGGTCGCAGAATGGCAGCCGTAACGTTGGCCCCTGTGCCTAGGACGCGGCGTCAACCGGACAGCCAAGTAGTTACTGACTCCAGCCGTGGAGGCCAACGCTCATTTCTTGGTTTCGAGTTTTCACGTTCGTTGCGGATTTTCGGCTTTGGCTACATAGCTAGATGGAATTCTGCCAGTGTGTGAAGATTTCCTGCGGCCGGTGGACCTGATATTTTAATTTTCCTTTCAGGTAGTGTAATGAGAACGAAAATACGTAGCGAAGTCAGAGTGCGTATTTTGTGGACCCTTAATGCCAAAAAGTGGATTTCGGCGAAACGTCAGAGCGTCCGTCTATCCACCTGTGAACAAGGCTAGCACTTAAAATGAACACAGGACTTTCATTAAGGTATATATTTTCTCGCGGTTTCTTGAATTGGAAATCGATATTTCAATTTTTTGGGTTCTTTCCATGCCTCAATGACATCTTCCAAATTTTATCAAAAATGGGTCCAAGTTTTACTATTTTAAATACCTTCGCTCGAATAAAGTAAAAACGCTTATTCAAATACCAGACACGATTTTCATTAATTTAAATATTTTAATTCAAACTTCTGAATTTTCAAAGAATGCAAAGTTTTAAATACTTTGACCCTTTCCTTTAACTACATTTTTGAAGATAAAAAGGCGATGTTTTGAAATATATTATAGAAAATTAGGCCTTTAAATAATGTTCAGTCTATCGTTCAAATCATTTTCTTCTTCTGAAATCTTAAAGCTTACCACTTATTTTCGAACTTTGGCTACTCTTCCGTGATGGGATCACCACTCAGTGTGTTAAAACGTCACCTGCGGAAAGTTACTGCCTAGATTTGCATCCCGGCACCGCAAAATATTTTTGTGATTAGAATCATTTTTACGTGTACAACATTTTTTATTATCTTAAAGTTACAAGTAATATGAAGGGGAATGTGCTGTGGTAGATCCATTAGTTTCTTCTGATTTTTTTCTCTAATGTGGTTTCTCCGATCAACACCAGGCGAATACCAGAGCAATACCCTAACAAACGGGCTACGGACCACGCACAATCTTTCCTTCCTCTTCCTTGCCCTATCCTCTCCCGTTACGCACACATACACACTTACATTAACATGTACTACACTATCACACATGCCGGAGATCAGTCGAGACTTAGAGCTTGTCCCGGCTGGGGCGGTGCCCCGTTGGTGGGAGAGTCCTGGTTAGGGGAAACCCCGCTCAGAGATTTCTCTATGCACAGCACTTACGGGACTAATGACATAAGCTGTTGACGCACCCGGAATTACTAACCAACCAACCAACCAAACGAACAAACAACCGCCGCGACGTATGTCGTCGCGAGATGTCCCCATCCAGCAAGGAAAAATCACGGCCACCTCACGCGTTCAAAAACACACTAACGGTACTAGTGACCTGGGCCGGTGACGCACTCGGAATGACTAATCAATCAATCAACTACAAGTAATACGAAAAGGAATGTAGTTCCTTTAGGTTCCGCTGATCTTCGCTGAGGGAGGGTTTGGCCCCCGCAACGGGCAGGCGCCGCACTGTGCGGGCCGTCGATAGCAGCAGACAAGGACGGCGCGCCAGCCGCCAGCAGGCAGCAGCAGCAGGGAGGCCGCACAGAAAGGTCTTCTCTCCTCGCACCCCTTTTCTTCCCCGGCAGAGAACCCTCCACAGCCCGTTCTTTTCTTCGCGCCCCCCTCCCCTCCCCCCTCCCCTCCCCCGCCGCGCGCCCTCGCCCCGCGCGCGCGCGCGGGCGCGTCCACGTCATTTTCCAGCCCTAATGTGGAACGAGGTTACAGCTCGTGTTGCCATGGCGACCAAGCTCCCAGGTTACAGCCTTATTGGATATGTTCATCATTTTATTTGCCTTTTTCGTATTCCTCCACCTCATCTACATATCGTCGCTGGCGGCGCAGCGCCGGGCTGGGCTGGCTCGGCGACGCGCTGCGCTCGGCTCCGCGCGGGCGAAGAGGGAGGCGGCGACGAGGCCGGGCCCGTCACGCTCACGGGGGGGGGGGCGAGCTCCGGCACCTCATACAGGCCAGGTTAAATTGGGGTACGTGGTCGGTGAGTAACATATAACCAGTAGTGCGAAAACAGTATGTACTTTTCGCCCGTTTTTTCACGCAAAATAACGCGAAGAGTATTCAAATTTTCTAAAAATTGTTCATGATCTTGTTTCAAAATCTAGTTTGAAGGAACGTATTTTATTACGGGAAAAAATCTGTAGTTTCGTAATTGTAGTTGTGGGAAGGCGCCGAAAAAACTTTGAAATTTTGCAATTTTCGAAAAATTGGGGGTTTGAACGAAAATGAGACCTACATTCTGTTCCTAAACGTCTATCCTGGTTACACTATCCAGCCTGCATTCTGTTCACACTGTCCAACAACAAAATTTAATCAAAAACGACGAAACCATTTTTTTTAAATTTTGAAAATGTCCTAAGGGCTTCATGTAAAGTACCCCCCAAAACTGAAAGTCAAGTAGCCGCGATGTAACAGACAGATCGATTGGAGAATATCAATTTTCAAGAAAATCGGCTGAACTGTTTAGTCACTAGCGTTGTTCACACAGACAGACGAACATACGAACAGACGAACAGACGAACAGACGAACAGAAGAACAGGAGAACAGACGGACAGACGGACAGAGAGTATCATTATCCCCCTTTATTTCGGGGACAGTTGTGGTGTACCTACCATGTTCCTGATCCTAAAGGATGGACAATGGATACGATAGAAGAGGAGCAAATTTGTAATTTATTACTATTTTTACTAGCTTTACTTGATACTAAACAATTAATTATCAAGTTAAATAACATCTATTGTATTATTTGGAGTCTTGATTATATATATCAATCACCGGTTCAGATTCCCCAATATGTCCCAAATCGATCCCTAGATCATTGACCCCCTTCAAAATTTCATCGACCCCCACGGGGTACCGACCCCGATGGAAACCCCTGCTGTAAGTAATTAGAAACAATTACACTTGTGTAGTTATGTAGAGTAAAATTGGTTCGCGGCAAAACGTCTGTCTGTTGATCCGCCTGTGGTCAACAACAGCGCCTAAACGGTTCAAATGATTTTCTCCATTATTAATGTTCCCCGATCGATTTGGTCGAACTCAAGGCGTTGATAATTCGAAAGTGATATTTTGATTTTGGGGGATATATAAGCGGAAGCCTCAACATTACTTTTAAAATTTCTGATGATCTAAAACATCGCCAAAAGTTATCAATAAAATGCTCTTAAAATGCTTTAAAAATACCCTAAAACCAAAGAAAAATGACGTAAAAAATATTATCAAAAACAGTTCGAATGAACAACGCAAGCAGTTAGATACGTTACTCGTTGCGTTTTTATGGAGTATTTTCCATTGCTCGAACTGAAAAATGGCTCACTGCTCTGAGAAAGGATATTCCAACAGAAAAACAGAAATATTTTGGTAACACTTATTAAAACATTTACTAATAATACACAAATGTTTGTGATTCGAAAGTATGACAAAAGCAATTTTTCATTGCAGCATGGAAAGGAATTTTTTTCCCCAAAGGGGCAGTTAAAATAAATAAAATTAGCATGTTTTATATTGTTTTATTTTACTATTAAAAATATAGGAACATCAAAATAAATCCAAAACGTACTTCTTGAATCGCATTGTTTCTCATAGCACTGCAAATTTTCTTACGTTCTCATTTAGAGTACTTGTCATATTTAGTGGCATGATTACCCGTATAATGTCGTTGCAAATGAAACTTCATATGATTAAGCACGTTTTTGCAAACCAAACATTTGACATAGCTGCCGCCATCTGCGAAAAGATATTATTCTTTCCACGCTGCACTGAAAATTGTCGGTGTAGACACTTCGGTTTGCGAAGTTTTGGCATCGACTTCCACGTTTCCGCGACTGGAGTTATCGAGACACTGTGACAGAGGTTATCACAAGCCGCGCGTCTCGGCGCCTCCGGTGACTTGCTCTCGGTAGCCAACATGGCTCCGCGCACCCGATTCGCTATGCTTGAACAGCCCTGTTCTAGGGGGTCTTTTCAGCTTATCCGATTTGGATACCTCCCACAATCTATGTTTGTGCAGTAAGGTTCGCACTCAACACACAGATTCGGATGTCTCCAGTTTTTATACTCATCACATTCCTGTCTCGCATCCACATGTTAAATACATTCATTGCCAAATCCAAATATTAAATATGTGGTCAAAATTCCGTTTTTACTACTTTAAGTGCGTTTTATATTTTGTAATAGGTTTTATATTCTTTTAAATTTAATTTCTATTTGCAATCTTGAAGCAGCTGCGTATGCAAAATCATCCCGTCCTTGTAAACCAAATTATCGAAGCATATTTTTGAATACTAAACAAAGCCGCTATCGACAATAGTCATTAACGAAACGAATAGATTAAAAGGGGTATAATGGCACGAGTTCAAGAAAACGATAGGAGTGATTTTTCTTATTTACCACAACTGAAATTATACCACTTTATCCACGAGATACGTCCAATACTTTTTCTTTGCCATTTAAGAATAATTTAAATTTTGAGAAATTCAAGCATATCTTTACCATTCGAGGCATATATTTGATGACAGCGTGTTGTTTCTGAAAAAGACCTATTCTATGAGTCTTGTATTGTGTACTTATGATCACCATAGTGACTGACAGGATAAAGAAATTCGTATTGAACATACTTCGGATGAACTATTAGAAGAAGCTGACAAAGCTATTACTTCCCACGGAAAGTAAAGACAGGTGTGAGAGAGAATACAACATATATAAATATTGGAAAGTAAAAAACCACTCCATTCGGACTCTGCTGGCATATTTTTTAGAACGGGTAAATAAAACTGACATATTTATTTTTTGAAAGTTTTTAAAATGTTATGACCAAATGTTTTGCATGTAAAACATTTAATTTATTAATGTTAAATATTTTTATTTTCATCTATTAGTCAGCTGTGTAAATTCAACGTTTACTTCACCAATTTTGTTTCACTCAATCATTGTTTCTGTACTTGATGACTTACGTAATCTGCAATGTACATTTTTGTTCACGTTTTATGGGCGACTAAAACTATCATGGCCACGTATGTGTTATAGTGAATTAATTAAACGATTTTTTTGCTTCTGCATTCTGATTGGTGTTTGTGGAGTTTTAATGGCATTGTGGTGTTTTAATTGTACACGAGCAATTAATATAGCGATAATCAACGATTTATCATGGAATTCATGAGAATATTTAACGAACTAAACGAAAAAGGTATTTAAATATCGCGTTCCACATGATAAGTAAACTAATGCTCTGGTCTTAATAAATCTAAACAACTTGAAATATTAATTTTTCAGCGCATTCTGCCTGACGACTCAAACGTCAAAAGCTTCGGAAGCAAAGTGTAAGGGCAGACCTACACCATCGTACATTTGCAATAAATGTGCATTAAATTAAATTTTGTATACTCCCATTGTACAATTCTGTCATTTGATGGCTGCAACCCGTTGCATAATGATACTCCTGACGATACAGATTTCATTATGATACAGGTTCTTGACCAATCACATAGAAGTTTACAAACCAAGTATTCCCACTTCATTAGTCATTGAGAATTGTCCTAGTAAATGTTCGATTGTGTACTTTAAAATTGAATTTCATATTATATTATACTTATCAGTGTTAATTTCTTTTATTATCAGTAATTTTCACGTGGAATATTATTTAAAATAAATTGGATCGTAATTTTATTTTTATCTTATTTGACTAGCGCAGTGGTAGTGGTAGAGGGAACATTTTACTGATGTTAAGATCAGAACGCAAGTTAATCTTGTTTTATATGTTGCTGCCGTGTGTTTGTCCTTAAAAACCGGCTAATTGTTTAGTTTGAAATGCAAAGTGAATCAGAGGATGAGTTGGCGCCTCCAGAACTAAGAGAAAAGGAGAAAATAGTAACCTCGGAATTATTGCAGCAGCTTTTGTACTCTCTCGCAGGCGGGCTGGTAAACCATAGCCACCTGCGGAAAGTATGGTAGCTGTCCGCTAGGTGGCCTTGGCTGAATCCTGCATGTCAACTACGACGAAACGGATCAATGTAAAAGTTTAACTTATAAAAGTTGTAGAAAAAGTATCGTATGAAACTCGATGTAATGGGTATTAATACACTCGTGTGAAATTTACGATACTCGCTCGTATCTCGCTCGTATCGTAATATCACACTCGTGTATTAATACCGATCATTACATCATCGTTTCATAATGTACTGAAACATGCCCGACATTGACTGGTGCCAATTTCAAAGAAGCCCCGTCTTTCTATTTAAAAACAAGCCCCACTTGGAGGGACATTTTGAAACATAATTATTACTGATAAATGTAATTTGGGCGACAGAAAAAGGTTACACTTGAAACCTAACGGTTCCTACGTAATTTAAATATCTCTCCTTCCAAAATTATGTTGTGCTAGCTCAGCTAATTGGGGTTCGAAGTTCATAATTGTTGCTATTTACTCTGCAACCAATTATTCAATCTGCCATCCATAAGGAGTGGTGAGGAATCTGAAAATCTTATTAAAATGCTGGATTGCACCTAATGAACAATGATAATCAGTTTTCTTTCAACTTAACGAATTGGAATGTATTATATTGATAATCAAAATGAATTCATTTTTGGTCATGACCAGTTTTCTCTATATTACAATAGTTACAAAACCTTGTTATTCATTCGTGGATCTTCGCGCGCTCGTCACTTCTTCGTTCAATGGCGCCCCGTAGAACCTTCTCCGTCGACGCAGCAGAATCTTGCAACTGGATAAAGTCCTCGCCTCATGTCCGTGTCTGGTTCCAAATTCTCCCGGCAATACTATTATAATCCGTGACTTCCCTCACTAACGTCTCGGGTGGACGCCTAGATACGTATTTTTCTTCTTACATGAACGCTCTATCCTAATATAAGAAACGATAGTTAATTTAAACAACTTGCAATTACAGTCTTTCCTCGATCTCGTAAAATATATCAGGAGCCGACCCGCTCATCACCGCGTTGCTCTAGCGAATGAATGTTCTTCTAAAAACTCGGAAGCATTGAAATCCTATATCTTTCTCTTTTGTCTCTCAAAACAATGCTTATTCCGTCTCTGCTCTGTCATTTCAACCTAACGAAAATGATTCTTAACGCCGGTTGTTTATTTGTCATATAGCGACCCCCTCGCGATCGTCTATTGACATCCCTACATTCTATGTCAAAGAAAGAAGACATTTCCATAATAAAAATGGTTCGTCATTTTGGTATATCACAGTACTATTAACGTAGTTCTCTTTCTCAATGAGAAGTGGCCGAGAATCGACTGGACATACGTTGTCTCCTCAAAACATTTCGAGCCGTTTGTGAGGAAATTTCGAAAATGCGGAATGAGTTAATGTAAAATACACCTTCAAGTTAAAAGATTTCTTTAAAAATTGCACACTCTAGTGGAGACGGATCGATCGGAGAATGTTCACTTTTGAAACATCATTGTTGTGTGAGTACGGTTTATGTGCTTGTGTAGTTTTTACGGTTAAAGAAATGTACCACTTTATTAATTATATCTTTTAACTCGTTTTTCATTTTTCATTTTCATTAAATTATTGGGGCACCACTAGGAGATTACTCACTCTAAGGCAAAGGAAAAATCAGACAAAGCATAAATATCAATAAAAATATGTTTTTATTAATAAATGAATAACCGTGATAAATTCATACAAATGGAACTAAAAAATCACATTGGCGTATTTGAATTTACTCATTCAACGAAAGAAACGGGCTATTTAAGATGGCACAAAGAAATAATACACAAAACCAACGTAACTTCATTTAGAAATGTCATCATCGTTATCCCAACATGCACCGAGAAGAAAAAAAATCTTACAAACTTGCTGACATTTATATCCTTTGTTTTCTCTTCATATTTGCCTGAACTTTATTGTTGAAATGCCATTTAAAAACGCCACATATATCATCATTAGTCATAATTTTTAAAATTTGTGATGGTGATATTACCTTTAGCGATAGTTATAAAAAGCAATCCGTCACAATATAATTCACCTCACAAAATCAGAAAACAAATATCGGAATGAGCAGTCAACTTACCTCGTAAATTAGAAGTATAAACTCGAAGCACCAAATACAGCCCGATCCCGCGTGGCTTCATATGGAAGCCAACTAACAACGGGTACCGAATTTCCCCAGTCCCAGTCTCGCAGTCTCCGTAGGCCCATCCATTCCCATTCCGTGCACCAGAAAGTTTACTTCTCGCCGCTACCTGCAGATAACACGTTTGCCCCACTAAAAGTGTCGGAAATTGCGTTTTAGGAAACCGATTTATTCCTTATAATATTTTATGGGCCTGAGGCGCGGGTGGGGAGAGGGGTGGGGGCAAACAACTGAGCGTCGGACGGACAGCACCGTGCGCCGCGGCCACCGACAGCCACATAACTTATTTCACTATTTCTGCGAGAAATCCACTTGCTTTTTTATTATAACTTTTTATTTTTCTTGGGGCGAAATTCGTTTTTCGCTCTCGGCTGAGAAGTTCTCCTTTCAGCCTCCGAGGAGCAGGGGCCGTGCGATGGAAAATGGAGTTCCCTGCTACAGTCGCCCCCGCCCCCGCCACCGTTGCAGCTATCGTCACCGCCCCGCCCCGCCCCGCCCCCTTCTCCCACTGCCTCTCCCTCTGCCCAACAGCCTTCTCCAGGCCGAGCACGCGCCATCCGCGTTATCTCCCGTGCTGCCTTCGCGTCCACGCTCGCCACCCACTCTCCCCCGCTGCTCCGAGCGCCTGCTCAAAACACGCCCTCGCTTCCAAGGAGCGATCCCTTGCTTCTCCCATCCACTCCCAACAGAGGCACCGGTAGCGGTACCTCAGTGCATCAACTGATGCCACTGCAGCGCCTCTGACCGGGAGGTCCTAGGTTCTCACTCCCCATGGCGGCAGGATTTCCGACACTAGCTTTTCAGCTAGGTCGAATTCAGTCACTGCCTGGAGAATTCTAGCGGCCGGCTGCTCTGATCGGTAGTTTTCCGTGGTTTCTCCGATCAACACTATTTTACTTTCTTCACTATTATATTTATGAGTGCATCTGCTTTAAATAATGCCATAAAAGGTTTCACGGAAACAACAGTTTTCTGTTAAAATGAGCTCCATTTTCCGCAGTTTCAGAAACGCTCAAACGTCATTTTCTCAAAAAAGGCTCCAAAATTTTTCTTCAAAGTTTTTAAATGGATAGTGCTAATTCCACTGTTTAAAATTACGTAAAGTTCATTTTGGTGTATTTGTTTGTTTTTTTAAAAAATTACACAATTTTCTTTTAAATATCTCTCACGCCGTTACTATGCACATTTCCATCGATTTGTATGCATTAACGCATTTGTGAGTAGAAGTGCTTCAAATGACTGTAAATGAAGGATAGGACAAGGAAGAGGAAGGACAGATCGCGCGCAGTCCGTGGCCCGTTTGGTAGGGTATTGCTCCGGCATTCGCCTGGCGTTGATCGGAGAAACCACGGAAAACTACCGATCAGAGCAGCCGGCCGCTAGAATTCTCCTCCAGACAGCGACTGAATTCGACCTAGCTGAAAAGCTAGTGTCGAACGAAAATCGTGCCGCCGTGGGGAGTGTAACCTAGGACCTCCCGGTCAGAGGCGCTGCAGTGACATCAGCTGATGCACTGAGCTACCGCTTTCGGCCCTACTCAAGTCTACATAGAGCCATCAATGTCTCACTGTCCAACGAAGGAGGAATGTTAGAACCTCAAGAATCACATGTACCATAAAATGTTAATTATTGGTGATTCCCAATGCACCAACAACTAGCTTAATTATTAATTAATAGCTGATTAATTATTAATCAATCCAGCCCCGAATCGATTTGCGCCTCCGCCCGCTCTGGACTCGCTCATATGACGGCTGAGCTCTCTCTGTGCCTACGCGGTCGTAAGTTCTCCCCGCTCCGGATCCTAATCCCCGTCTCCGTCAACCACAACTACCTCCGCTCTATTCGCCCCCTCCTTCTGCACCTCTGTCGCCACCGACACCGCAGCCCCTCCAACGCGCGTGATAAGATCTTCAGATATTCAGCGGAGATGAAAAGAATGAGAGATGCCATTTACTTTTGCCGCTCCGGGTTTTTATTCCTTTCTCCCGGCGCGGCGGAGGGGCAAGAGAGCAGCGGATTTAATAAACAAGGCGGCGGCATAGCGGGTGCGTGGGGTGGGGGTGGCGCCGGGCACGGCGGGGGGCGCCGGGGGGGGCAGGTCGGCCCGGGGACCAGTTCCGAAGCCGCCTTAACTCCAGCTGTATTTAACCCTTGGTTCCATTCAAGTGACCGGGAGCGGTGTTTCAGCGCATCAACTGATGTCACTGCAGTGCCTCTGTCCGAGAGGTCCTAGGTTCGAGTCCGACGGCCGGCAGGATTTTCGACATTTCGGTTTTCAGCTAGTAGGAATTCGTTGCTGTCTGGAAAATTCTAGCAGCCGGCTGCTCGATCGATAGTTTTTCGCGGTTTCTCCGATCAACTCCAGACGAATACCGGAGCAGTTCCCTAACAAACGGGCCGGACCGCGCGGATTTTCCTACCTCTTCCTTGTCCTCTCACCCTCCCCACACACAACTTGCACTACCACACATGTCGGAGACTGGGCGCGGGCTTAGATCTTGTCCCGGCTGGGGCGGTGTCCCGCTGGTGAGAGATACCTGGTTCTGGAAAACCCGGCTAGGCGACGGTAGATCGCGCCAGATCTCGCCATCCATTGGGGGAAGATTACTGCCAGCTCCCGATGACAAACATGCACTACACTAATGGGACTAATGACCTCAGTAGTTGACGCGCCCGAACCACTAATCAATCAATCAAATCCATTCGGGGTAAGAATTTGCACCTAAATCAGTGACGAAATCAATTGCACGCTTAGCATGCAAGCTGAAGATGTACTAACCGTCATTTTTAACTATGTGGTAAATTGCTTACAGAGTATGTTGGAAAAAACGAAAATTTTTGGACAGAAAATCTCTTATTTGAGCTCCTCAAATGGAATAATGAAAGGTAAAGAAACTGGTATTGGTTCCATTTTCGTGAACACACTGCATTTAGAAAATCATAAAAATTAACATGGCTGAAGTACAATATTCGTGAGATTTTTTGTTAAATGAAATTTGTTCTTAACTAATACAACAACATATACATTCTCGCAATATTTCTAAATTAGCAATATTCGAAAAATTAAGGATTTCAACGAAAATGAGATCTTCACGTCTTCGCGTCCTTTACGCCACCGAGGACAAAATTTGATAAAAAAAATTGGTACCATTTTTAAAAATTGAAAATGTTTAATTCATGTAAAACGTCAAGAATCAAATATGAGTTTGAAACTCCAAAGCCATGAATTCATTCATTTCGATTGGGAATATCAGTTCCCAAGAAAATTAGCTGAACAGTTTAGGGTTAGTGTTGACCACAGACGGACAGACGTTTTGCCGTCAATCGTTTTTATTAAGGTAACAAAAATATGTTCTGTGGCTACACCAACTGTTAGAGGACATATTAAAATTTAGCGACATCATTTACACACTCTTTCTTTACCAGGGCTCGACAATAAGCGTTTTCCGCAGAATTCGCGATTATCCGGCTCATGATTACATAACATTCCATTTTAAGCCGTACCTTCGTAAGAGCGAGAAAATAAAAACCAAATAGCGTAATGTTTGCGTATTACGTGACGTCTGGTCACAACAAAATGCCAACCTCTTCCCTCCAACAATCGTCATTGCTGACCACCATCTTCACGTATTTCCACACGATGACTATGCAGTTCTTTCTTAATCCTCCACAATGACGTATTTCATGGCGGCCTCCACAATCTCGTCTCATTGTGGTTCCAATCCTTTCCGCCAACTGCCTGCGACCCGTTCCCAACCAGGCCTCTCCGGGGGCTACCGCCCTCCGCCGCTGATCGTCAACTGCTGTCATCTTGTTACTACTCCTCGAACCGAACGCCGCTGACGCCGCCCCCGATGCCGCCCCCGACGCCGCCGCCGACGCCGCCCCCGACGCCGCCCCGACGCCGCCCTGACGCCCCTGACGCCCCCGCCCCCGACGCCGCCCCCGACGCCGCGCGCCCCCCGACGCCGCCTCCGACGCCGCCCCCGACGCCGCCCCCGACGCGCCGCCCCGACGCCGCCCCCGACGCCGCCCCCGTGACGCCGCCCCCGACGCTCGCCCCCGACGCCGCCCCGACGCCGCCCCGACGCCGCCGCCCGACGCCGCGCGCCTCCCCCGACGCCGCCCCGGCGCGCCTGCGCCCCGACGCCGCCCCCGACGCGACCCGACGCCGCCCCGACGCCGCCCCCGACGCCGCCCCCGCGCGCCTCCCCCGACGCCGCCCCGACGCCGCCCCCGACGCCGCCCCCGACGCCGCCCCCGACGCCACCGCCCGACGCCGCCCCCGACGCCGCCCCCGACGCCGCCCCCGACGCCCGACGCGCGCCCTGACGCCGCCCCCGACGCCGCCCCCGACGCCGCCCCCGACCTGCCCCCGACGCCGCCCCCGACGCCGCGCCACAAATTTTAATCTGCGTGGACCGCGCGCGAAGCGCTGGTGCGTCGACACGCGTCCTATATCTTAAATAGATATAAAAATCTGCTCTAACTTTCTCAAATACGCGGCAGATTTATGAGATTTCTCTTTCCTTTTTTTCTTCTTGCTGCCTCCTCTCCTCTCTTCCTTTACATCTTAACGAAAAAGCCCTTTTTATATGTATGCACACATAAAGTTGAAGACTTTCGTTTTCCATCAGCGAAGTTTGCCGTTTAGTTGGAATTATTTTTCCGGGGAATGCTTGCTGTTGGTGGCGCCGCCAGCCGGGCGTTCGGCCTCACTCCTCAGACGTCCCTCATCTCAGGGATGTAAAGGATTTTCCCGCCCCGCCCCGCCCCGCCCGCTCGCCCCGCTCTCCTCTCCGCCCCCACTCATCTCTCCGCTGCACTCCTCCCTCGACTCCCCGCCCCTCTCCTCCTTGCCACCCTCTTGGCCTCCGCCACTCCTCACCCAAATCTCCCGGTCCCACACCGCTCCACCCCATTCCGCCACGCCCCTCTCCCCGACGGGATTTTCTACACCACTAGATACATAGCTAGGTCGAATTCAGCCGCTGTCTCGAGGAGAATTCTAACGGCCGGCTGCTCTGATCGGTAGTTTCCCTGTTTTTTCCGATCAACACCAGGCGAATGCAGAACAGTTCCCTAACAAATGGGCCACGGACCGCGCGCGATCTTTCCTTTCTCTTCCGTGTCCCTTCTTCGCCCTTTACTTATATACACTTGTACACTTATATGCATTACACTACTACACGTGTCGGGAGACTAGTCGGAAGCTTAGAGCTTGTCCAGGCTAGGGCGGTGCCACGCTGGTGGGAGATACCTGGTTGGGGAAAATCGAAGCAAGTCGACGTAGGTCGGTGTCGGATCGCCCCAACCAGCGCAGGAAGATCACCATCACCTTCAACGATAAAAGCATGTACTACACTTACGGGAGTAATGACCTTAGCAGTTGACGCACTCACAAACACGAAATAATCATTCAATCAATTAACCAATCAATCTGCCATGCCCCTCTCCGCAATGATTTGCTCTCATATATGAAAGAAAACAGCGGTGAATCAACCTCAAAGTAAACTAGTGAGGCTGTGCGACCTAAGGAAACGTTTCATCCGCTTAATATTATTACCTAACAATTACTCCGTTCTTAAAAAACTGTTAAAGTGTTTGATATTTACAGATCTACAAATAAAAGAAGTTGTGCAGAAAATATTCAAGTCACAAGAATCGAATTGGTTGTCAAATAATTTACAAATTTGACGTATATTCTTATCTTAAACATTCGATCTGCATGGATGCACGCCCAAAGTTAGGTATGCGTGTAATATAGTTGTGGAAAGTTCAACATATACATCATGCGGGAAATAGAAAACTCCAAAAATATTGTTTCATGTTCTTCAGTATTAAGCCTCGACAATTAATAAAATGAGTGTTGTCTACAAATTTTGGAACAATTGAATCATTTTTCACGGTAAACATGTTTCTTAAATTTTCCTTCTACTAATCTCAATTTTATTAAAATTTAGTGTTAAGTTAGGTTAATAATAGTGAGCGAAAAACATCTTGGTCCCACTACCTTTCATTTAATGTAGTTGATTACAAAGCTCTAACGTTTTTTCTAAAGGAAAACCCATAATGTTTTAAATATCGAGATTTTTGCAATATACTAAATGTCAGGATTATAAAAAACGGCAGTACAATCTTCTTTGAAATTAACTTTCTTCTATTGGAGCAAATAATTCAAGAAAAAAATTCTACCATTTTTCAGAAAAAAATGTCATAGGCGCTTCATGTAACGAACACTCCAAACGAAAATATTTTAATAATTCAATTTCAGCTCAAAAGCTTCCATTCTCTCAGAGTTACGCATGACAAATACATCCAGACAGACGTCCCAATTTTCAAATACAAAATTGCGTGTATCGTCTCTCCCCCTGCACCAATGGTAATCATCTTTGGGACAGCACTAAAATTGATTTTAATTCTGACGAGTGTAGGAAGTTACAGGACAAAAGACTCTTAAATTTGGATTGTACGTCCAAAACTTCCTGATCGTAATAGTGGGCTGATTCCAATACTCTTCCTCACTATTTTAGTAAGGGGAGAAAAAGTAACAAATTATTTTGTACGTTTTCATTGTTTATTGTTCAAATATTTTTGAATGTTTTAATGTTTTCGCCACGCACCAAAACTCTCATCTTCCTCGCTTGCTCAATGATAGCACCGTTTTTTCGTTCGTTTCCACTCCATTCCCCAGAGACTTTTTCGAACCATTTTAGATTTGTCATGCCAGCTTTTTCCCCTCCCATTCTTACTAAATAAACCAGTTCTATGCGTCACACTCTTCAAATACAATATAATTTTTGAACATTGGGAACATATTTAATATTAACTTATGTTAATCTTCGTGTATGATGTATATTTTGTTTTTCCATGTCCTATTTCTCCTGCTCCATTGTTTTCAATTGCTACATCCTTTATTCCATTACCTGCCATCTCCTTCTTGAGTATTGAATTCTATTCCTTGCATCCATAACCTTTCATTTTGAATATTCTGTCTCATCCCGCCCATTACATTCTCATCTCGCTTCGACCTTTCTTTCTAGCGGCCGGCTGCTCTGATCGGTAGTTTTCCGTGGTTTCTCCGATCAACACCAGGCGAATGCCGGAGCAGTGCCCTACCAAACGGGCCACGGACCGCGCGCGATCTGTCCTTCCTTCTCCTATCCTCTCCCCTTGCTTACACAATTACACTTACATACACTACACTACCACATATTCCGGGCGACCGTTCGGCAGCGTAGAGCTTGTCCTGTCTGGGGCTGTGCCCCGATAATGAGAGAGTCCGGTTAGGGGGAAACTAGCCGACGGTAGGTCGGCGCCGGATCTCGCCATCTAGGGGGGGAAGCTCACCGCCATCTCCCGCGAAAAAAACATGCACTACACTAACGGGACTAATGACCAAAGCAGTTGACGCGCCCGGAAACACGAAAAAATCAATCAATCAATCGACCTTTCTCTCTCTCGTCCGCCTTCTAAAATCTGTCTCCACTGCTCGTCCATCCACTTCCGACGCAAACTGCAGTCGGTCGCTCCAAACGTCGTCCGCTCGGCTTCTCGCAAGGGCAGTTTGACCCCGAGCTGCCGTCTGTGGGACAAGCGTCCGCGTCCTCCCCTTCCTCGGTCGCACACTGGTTCAATCGGGCCTCAAACCTCGTCATATTTACAAATACGAGTGGATTGGCGTAGAAATGGGTATCAATGGGTTTTTGCTGTCGCTGAATTTGAATATCATAAATAAATTTCAAAATTCAAATTGGCGGCTTGGAAATGGCGGATCTACTCATTTAAAATCAAACAAAAATGCATAAAAAATATACATATTAGGTTCTGGAGATCACTGATTTCAAATATCGTAATGAAATTTCAAAATTCAAAATGGCGGTTTGAAATGGTTAACTGACTCATAAAAATAATGATATGTGTGGAAATATAAATACAATAGTTCTCGTGGTTGCCAGTTAATATTGTTATCTTTCAAAAATTTATATCAGTAATTTTCTTATTAAAGAAGGAGAAATCCAAAATATATACAGAGAAAATAATTCTCTGTGGTGTCGAAGACATCTTCGGGATATCTAGGGTTAAATCTTACAATGTAGCATTGCAGTAAAGTGGTTATAAAACAAAAAAAACTGCAGGTATGTGCAGCTAAATTTGATGTATTCTGATTCAGGGCATTCTATTTGATAAAAAAAATATTCAGGCAGGAATACGCAGGACAAAGATATAATCCACAATATATGTGACTAACATTTCTACGCTCCAGAGTTAAGAGTTCAGCCGTATTATACGAGTATATAAAATTATTTGACACTTTTTCTTAAAACTATACCTAACTTATAGTCAAAAGAGTCTTCTGTTCGTAAACACGAAAAGAATCGACAAAAAAATAATTTAAACACTTTTTTTTAAATTTCACAAATATAGTCGACAAGAATCAATGAATTCGAGTGTTTCGAGAAACGGTAAATTTACGAGCCCGTAAAGACGACAAAAATGATTGAAATAACATTCTGGAGCTGATCTACAACAGTCAGTTACCACAGAAACAAATATGCCACAATTTAGAATGACTTAATTGCTAATTAATCACGCAAATGTACCATTAATTACTCGCATGAGTGATGACCAATTAAATTAATTTGTAGATAATTAATAAGCAATTAAAAGGTTGTAAAATTTCATATTTTTTGTGGTAACCGATTGTAGTCCAGCCAGATCTGTATGGTGGTGCAGTTCATCTAAGTGTCCGTCAGTAACTGTCCGTGGCCCGTTTGATAGGGTACTGCTCCGGCCTGGTGTTGATCGGAGAAACCACAGAAAGTTACTGATCAGAGCAACCGGCCACTAGAATTCTCCTCCAGACAGCGCCCTGGTTGGAGTCGAAAATCCTGGGACCGCACCGTCAGGAACGAAACCCTAGGACCGCGCCGGTCAGGGCACTGCAGTGACATCAGTCGAGGCTCTGAGCCGGTTGGCCGCTTCGTGAATCTCCCGATCACACGGATGCGTCTTCTAGCGCAATGTGGTTGTGTGTCACGTAGCAACCTTTCACGGTATTCTGCGCCGCTGCAGTTATGCACTTCGCGTACCGCTCACTCTTTCCTTAGGTCACATAAAATGACTGCGCTTGCACTTGTTTCTTCTACATGGCAACGTCGAAACCTCTACCTTAAGAGGCGTGACGCGAGAACTTTCTAAAGCGCCACGGCAGTTAACACAAATTCCACTAAATGACAATCGAGTATGACAGGATTTCCTCGGCCTCGACTTCACGAGCGAAAAGCGCTCGACCGAGAAATCCGTACGACTGTGGCTCCGCTCCTTGAGTCTCGATTTCATTTAAGAATAAAATGCAACATTAAAGATGACGCGAGGCCGTCAAGGAGCTCTAATTATGTGAATTAGTGAGAAAGCAAATAATCGTTTACTTTAGCCTGGCGGAAAGAGAATGATTTATTCCTTTTGGAAAGTCATTAAACGAAAGAAACCTAAGTGCAGCTGTTTAATCTTTTTTTTTTTAACAAGGATCAATATTGATTCGAAAACAATTAATTCCATTTTTCTGATCTATATCTTTTAGAGCAAAATCTGTACATAATTCTGTTTAGTAGCATTTCATATCCATTCACTTACAGCGAATGTAGCTATAATAATGGGAATAAAAAAACCTGGTTGTATCCTCATGTATACTGCTCGCGGCGCTCGAACTCGCGGCGCTCGAACTCGCGGCGCTCGAACTCGCGGCGCTCGAACTCGCGGCGCTCGAACTCGCGGCGCTCGAACTCGCGGCGCTC
>BLKR01004682.1:0-100726 GCA_011170035.1 Teleogryllus occipitalis
GCTGTTCACGTCTCTGAAAATCAGCCACCTTAATCTTCACTAGCGCATAGTTTCGACTTAAAATAATTACACTCCTCTTTGCGTTTCTTGAATACAAAATGCCACCTCATTCTTTATTTGGTTTTGTGAGATCACGACTCTCCTTTGCGTATTTATCTTGGCTTTCTTTAGTTTTTGCTTCAGCGATAACTGCATGTCACAAGTTAAATTTCATACTTATAGATCCAAAAACCTGTCACTGGGACCAATCATTAAATGATTTTCGCAGCGTATCACTCACTGAACTGTATGGTTATAGGTTAGGACTTCATGTCATTTTCTTTGCGTCAAATTCATTCGCGTTTAAGGTGGTACATCACAATTCATGGCATTCTCTAATCGTCTCCATGTTACCAGGTTTTATGGTAGTAGGAACTTAGTTCTGGAATGTCACTTTCTTTTTGTGGATAAACTGTTTCAAATGAAAAGAGAGAGTTCAAATGTAGACAAATGTTTATAAACAAGAACAAATGTTTGCATACATGTGCTTGGGCAATTACTAAATTCTATGTATTTTTGTCATCTTGTGATCCTGTAATTGATTGTAATACTCATCAGATCTGCGAATAGGTGTTTTTACCTCCTCTAGGCTATACAAAAAAAAATAACTTTTAGCTCATCTTAGCTTCTACGAAGCTGTTACAAGCTCAATTATAATCTGTGTATTATAAAGAAATTCCATATTAATGGACTGATCTTATTTTAAGTGATGAAATAATATCGTCACACGATCATATGAACAAAGGATGGGTTGAAGCCATTTGGCACATTGGTTAAGTGCAAGCATAAAATATGCCTAAGTTCTTTGAACGATCTATCTTTAAGACACGGAACGCCATTGCTATGTTAATTCATTTCTTGGAACAAGCGTGTTGTGGTACTGCAAACATGTGTTCCTCGTAACGGTATCTTTCCAATTTCTTTGGCACACAGGTTCTACTTAAACCAGCAACACAAACGTGCTTAAAAGATAAGAACCAGTATCAATGGAAAAAGTAAGGTAAGTTCTCAGAAAGGTTCTTGAAATCATATTTTTCTTTGCTAAATGCAAATACATCCTAAATGTGAACATCTGAATGTAAAGTAGTAAACTTTATTTACCACGTATACCTCCAGACGCAAATGCGGAACATAAATTCAATTCTGAACAGAACAGCTAAGTGCTACAAACGTGTTGAGATAGAACATGCACGTTTCTCGGAAAGGCATCTTTCCTATTTAGTTTGTTGTTTTTTAACACACATTCTCTAAATAAAGTGGGACAGAGTAAACAATGGTTTCAAAACTTTGGCGAGCTTACTGTGTTAACAAACAAATCAATAATGACACAAACACTCAAGTATAAAACAGAGTAGTTAGAAGCAGTTATTAACTTATTAAGCTTGTCACAAAGCCAACCACATGCGGGTAAATACGTCCGTCATTCAGTGGCACAGCATCTGTGACAAGTACGTAACGTAAATATTTGTTTCGGGTGGTGCTTCAGCGGCGGGCGGGACAAGCGCAGTCACGGAAGAGAACAGTGGGGCGAAATGAACCTAAAGAGCACTTTCTGTGATTTCCAAAAAAGCTTTCCCATCGACAAAAAAATTAATGTTCTTAGTACTCGTAGGTATATGATAGGTGTAAACATAAGTCCAAGTTTCGTGTTTGTTACTTTCTCGCTACGGAGAAGAGAAAGGTATGTAATGCAGCGCGAAAAAACGGTAAATTTTCGACAGAAAAACTCTTATTACAGGGCCCTAGTAATGAAAAGGTGTATCCAGTTGCTAAATTTAAAACAAAAATCCTCTCACACGTGGTGTAGCCAGAATCCATGTTTTGTGGGTCCTTGGTACCGAAAAATTGAATGATGGAAAAACGTCTGTCTGTCCGTCCGTCTGTGAACAACGCTAGCGGCTAAACCGTTCTGTCGATGTCCTCCAAAATTGGTATTCCTCAATCGATCTGGATGTCGCGACCTCTTGAATTTGAAACCGATATTTTAATTTTGCAGATTACATGAAACCCCTGTAACATTTTCACAATTCTGAAAATAAAAAACTCCATTGTTTTTATTACATTTTGTTGTTGTATAGGGAAACTCGTCAATCAAACGTGTACGTTGGGCCCAGATCTCACATTTCAGCGAGGGAGGACCATCACAACTTTCCGGAAAACAACAAGCACTACATTTACGGAGCTATTGACCATAGTAGTTGTCGCCCACTGACTCCACTGAGAAAGTCTCTTTCTGTAACTTTCCCATTTCTGTAAATGTATGAATTCTTGTGAACTATTCTTGACAAGTTTGTCGTTGTTTTTATGTAAATTAACGAACAAATTATTCAAAGAAACACTAATTTATTTTTCCTAATTTAATAATTTCTCGTTCAGTTTCTCCAAGGAATGCGAAGTTTCATCTCTGCGCGCATATCGGTTGCTATCGGGCCACAGTGAGGAGGACACGTCGCCCACGCGCTTTTTACGCACGACCCGCGCGCCGTCGCCGAAATCCTACGTATATGTAACGGGCGCTCGTTCGGACTAGGCAGGAACGCGTTATTGATATTCAGGAACGCGGTACTCCTACGCGTTCTTGCCTCCGATGTTTTGTGCTTCGTGGGTGACTACGATGCCGGTGACGGTGACGTTCACGAAGTAGACGAAGTAGTAACTGAACAATTATAGTCAAAAGTGAAGTTAATTATGATCTCCGGCTGAAGTTAGAAAGAGCAACTGGATGCAAATATTGACGAAGATGCTGACGATCAGAGTGGCTTTCAATTGGCAGGTTCAAACGTCTCTACTGATGACTAATGAGTCGAGTACAATATTCCTAGAAAATTAAATAATTACATTTAGAACTCTTAATGTTTCTAAAGATAATTTGATTAAATTTACAAGAGTTTACGGTTCTTTATGTAATATTCACAATTATTATGTATTCTTTTTATAATAATTACGATGCTCGAAATTGTGGAAGAAAGGAAACAAAACAGATTCCAACGATGGTTCAGCGCCAAATGTGGCCCGGACCGCCGAGGTCAAGCAAACTGTACCCATTGCCATATTTTTGCTCTGAACACCTGGAGACGGCGTTGGCACAACACTCGAGTAGTGTTTCCCAACTTTTCTTGGCTCGTAGTCCAGTTCCAGTCTCTCGGAGGTCGTGTTCCTTTTGTGTAAATTATTGCCTATGAGAACGATACGGAAGAAGTCCCAATTTGCAGCGCACTTTCATGTGATTTATTTCCTATTCACTGCTACTCCTCTCGATTTAAATTGTTTTTCATTGTCCTGTTGTCGTCAATGATATATGAGAGTACGAGATATCTTTTCTTTAAAAAAACGAATAGACGTTTATTCTTTACAGCAAAAAATGATTTCTTACAAAATCAAGAAAATTTCTTTATAATTTGTGCGCCTAACTGGATTCATGATAAGGAATTTTATATTTTGAACGTATTTAAATTTTAAATGTAATTCTTTTCGTTTACACATGTGTTTTTTTGTATGAGTCTCGTATGAAGATGAATTCTCAAATATCTCACTGAATCTGCTTTTGTAGATAAGTTCGTTTCATTTGCATGAATTCTTCTCTTTATTGTGAAATTACTTTGCCTTCATTTGCTCTTATTCGCCAAGTTAAGCCATGTTTGCTGTTTATTGAGATGTTCTTAAAGCAATATAGAAACCCCTACTGTCTGAAGCTAGAACTGGTTTAGTTGTAGGTAAGTCAGAAGAGTATAATACCTATGGCACTGGAAACAGTACACGTCTTCGGAGGACGCCACACAAGACGGGCCAAAAGGAAGATAGTTCGTTATCATGCTTGATTTTGTTACTTAGGTGGGATTTTAATAGGAAATAAGAAGATTAATAGGACATAATACGGGTGTTCAAGGTGTTTCTTCAGTTTGTACAGTTTGTCAGTTTAAAAAAGTATACAAAAAAGTGCACGATTGAGCTTGTATCTGTATCAGTATTTCACCATCACAAGCACACAGACGTTGCGGTTTCTCAACTACGACCTTGGAAACACATCTCGTCAACCATAATTGTTCAATAAATAAAATCGTATTTTAAAAAATTAATCGCCATTGTAATGAAGAAACAAAACATCACAATATCACAAGAAAATCACAATAATCTCATTAAAAAGCAAACCGTACAAAGAAAACTCTTTCTTGAGTATTTGGTAGAGGATAAGACAATTTAGGAATTGTTGTAACTCGAGGCAGAAAACGAGTTGCAAATTTACATGATTTGCAATGTATTTATAGAAACAAAAAGATTCGAAATAATAAAACTAATATTTAATATCTCAAGGCTTTTTCGAATTTGTTTTACAGAAAGATCAACAATCAGAAATTCAGAATTACATAACGAAGAGTTGGGATTGTTACGTTTCTGAATTTTAAGAAGGCTGCAACAAAACCTCGATCCTCGTTAACAGTTTGACGATTTTGGCCCCTTACCAACTGGTAGCCCCTTACCGACTGATCCCCGCCTACAGAACGTCGACGGAAGCCCTCTGCCGAGTGCTATAGACAGAAGACCGTCGGACCAGTAACGAAACGAAATAAGTACGGACCCCCCCTCAAAACTGTCATACAGCAAACCAAGATGTGTCAGTACCTTCAATAATGAAAATATCCTTTAACAAATTCGAATTGATCAGTCTATGATTAATAACCAATGAAGGAAAAATCAATATTTATTATTTAATTTGATGAAATTAAGACTGTTATAAAACCTAAACGAATTGCTCACATTTATTGATTTAGAAACAGGGTTACATAAGCTACCGAAGCGGAGAAAAATCGTTCTTCTGGAAGACGCTATTTTTAATCTTTTATTGTCACAACTATCGCAAAGTATCAGAGAAACTGTCGAGTATCTGTCAATATTTCTTACAATCGCTACACCTCCAGCGTAAACGTAAGCCGTCTTTTACCAGGGCCCGAACGTTACGCCACTGGGGCGGACGCGAGAGCGCGCGCCTGCCGACGGGGAAAGGAAACAGCGACACGCGACGCGCGTCTCCGCCGGATGGCGTCACCACTTTCGCTGTTTTCGGCTCCGCGTTTGAATGAAGAGTCGCCACTCCGCGTGACCTTTCTCTGGGACCGGTTTCGAAGACGTCCAGCTTCCTCTCACAGCGCGAGATTTGTGGAAGATTGTGTCGGATGTTGGCGCGCTTTGCGGCAGGTGGTACCGCTTTGCGTTGTATCATGTCGAGTAATAAGTAAAATGTGTTGGATGTTCCCGAATTCTGGTGATCTGCTTTAAATGTTGCGAAATCCAGGACATTCGTACGGAGAAAGGTGAAGAAAATTTCACGTTCCGCTGATTTCGGGGGATCACACTAGGACGACGTGTTTTGGGAGAACGTGCCTCTTGTGAAAATAGGAAACTGAGCAGGACAGACGATTAGAGTAGTGAATGCAAAATCGACAAATCACCAAGTGGGAATATTCACTTCCCAGGCAATATGCTCGATAAATACCCATAGACCTGAGATTTTAAATTAATTCACAGCTGATGCTGGTTGATATTTCCATAAACATTATTTGCCCCAGGTCCTGCGCTTGATAGTTAATTGGATTATAAACTACCATAATTCATTTCGTTGCATCTGGAGGAGAGTTTTAATGTAAGAAGAAACATGTTTTATGTTTGTCATGAATAAATCTTTCCCCTGACTACACCATTTAAGTCTACTACTTTTCTTTCCGACTGCTTGAGAGTTTCTATTTCGTTAGCTACACGTCGTTAGGCAAGCACTATGTTGCTATGATTGCTCCGCATGTTGGATTTCACGCCATGCAGTTCGAGGACCGAAGGCGTGGCTTTAAACGAAATGTCATTCCCCAGAAATATGGACTGGAGAAAGCAGCGGCAGCACCAGTGGCCATCTGTCCACAGCAGAATGCTTAAATTGGAAATCATTGCTAGAGACAAGCAAAAACCCTACAAACGTGTCCCCATTTATTTTGCCGGTCACTTCCAGAGTGCTACATTCAAGATTAATTAATTGAACTCAATTCCGATATGTATGTAACACATGTGGGTGCTATTTTTGCTCAACCGTTTGATATTCCGGTAGAAAAGCAGTTTGTGATTTGATTCGTTCACGCGGGCTGTCGATTCCGAGAATGAATAGAAATAGACATGTCATATTAGTTCACAAGTAACTGTTTTCCTTTTTACTTTCAAGACGATTCCTTGAAATACGATTCAGAGCAGATTGTGTATTCTCATTCAGATATCATAAGAATAAATATTAGTGTAATAATTTGTAGTTGATACTCCCAATATTACAAATGTATCTGTAACAGTAATTTACTTGGGATTGTAATTTTGGGCAGATTTTTGCCATCCGACTATGCCAACACAGTTCCGACTTCCAATATATAATATCTGTAGTATCGTGTCTATAAGTTGTCTTTACTTATCATCTCCTAAACTAACGTACTACCTACCACCTGCATCATCTTTACCCTAACCGACATAACCGACGCCACCATTACCTTCAGTATTTGTATTAAGAATTTAGTACACATGACTGGGGGGTCAAACGGGGAATGGTGAATGAATACATGGAGATATGATGGCTTGGGAGGCGGGGGATACGCCAGAACTTCGAGATATTCTGCTTCCAAAACGTTTGCCCCACCAAACATTCAAACATTCATTGACTACAACTTGAATTCTGGATCCCTGAGATGGTATATAGTTTTGATCGCTTCCGTGACTGAAGCCCTTACCGACCCTGCTACTAATGGTATCATTTTCATCTTCACCACCACCACCACCACCACCAATACCATCTGTGTAATTAAGTCCTCCGCGGCACCGTCCCTGTCACACCACCGCCCTACCGTTAGCGACACTACTCTACCACCAACGCCACAATTCCATCATTTCCAACGCTGCCGCCACCAGTACTTTCGTCACCTCATTCCCGTCATTTCTATCGCTACTGTCTTCACCACCACCACCACCACCACCACCACCACCACCACCACCACCACCACCACTTCCAACTCTTCAGCCACTACTAAAAATACACCGCGAGCGGTAGCTCAGTGCATCAATTGATGTCACTGCAGCGCCTCTGACCGGGAGGTCCGAGGTTCCCACTCCCCACGGTGGCAAGATTTTCGACACTAGTTTTTCAGCTAGGTCGAATTCAGTCGCTGTCTGGAGGAGAATTCTAGCGGCCGGCTGCTCTGAACAGTAGTTTTCCGTGGTTTCTCCGATCAATACGAGGCGAATGCTGGAGCAGTACCCTAACAAACGGGCCCCGGACCGCGCGCGATCTTTCCTTCCTCTTCCTTGTCCTATCCTCTCCCCTTACACACACACTTACACTAACATGCACTACACTACCACATATTCCGAGAGACCGGTCGGGAGCTTAGAGCTTGACCCAGCTGGTGCCTCGCTGGTGGTAGAGTCTGGTTAGGGAGAAACCCCACTAGCCGATGGTAGGTCGGCGCCGGATCTCGCCATCCACCGGGGGAAGATCACCGCCATCTCCCGAGAAAAACATGCACTACACTAACGGGACTAATGACCATAGTAGTTGACGCGCCCGGAAACACGAAAAAAACAACCAACCAACTACTATAAATACATTTTCCATCCGCCTCAATACCACAATCTTTCCCAATACTATAGCCATTACCTCCACCGTTTCCAAAGTTTCCGCCACCACCGACACCATCACTATTTCTAACGCTACCGCCACTACCATCACCAGTTCCAACGCTACAACAATTACCACCATCTCCCAAGCACTTCCATCTCTACCACTACTACCACCATTTACCAATACTACCTCCACTACCCCACCACAATCATCATCGCGACTGGCAGTGCCACCATGAGCACGTCCTGGGCCGCGGCCGCGGCGGCCTTCCAGCTGTGGGCGGGCGGGCGCCGGACGCCCGGGCGCGGGAACCGGTTTGGCCCCCACCCCACCCCACCCCCTCCGCCCCCTCGCGGCCATGCGCTTCCATTCAACCTCAACCTCTGCGCCTCTGGACGCGGCGGCGAGCGCTCCCAACTGCAACATCGGAGGCAAGGCCTCCGCTGGGGGGTCGGATCTACCTACAGCGTCGCTCACGACAGGTAAAAGTTCGTAATACTGCATTATGTCAATATAACGCAACCGATGAGTGAAACAAAAAGCCACTCTTAACGGGAGGTGTCCGTTAAGGATTTTAACTATCCGCCGCCCGTTAAGAATAATCGAAACAAATGAGTTGTAGGTAAGAAAACACGTTCCTAGAAACGGTATTTCTTGTTTATGTGAAGTTTTCGTATAGGAAGATGGTATTACGAAAAGAACTGAACGATTCACAACTGTTATCACAAATAACGGACTTGGTTATAAATATCAGCTATCGTCTCGCTTTACAAACTTCACCCGTGTCTGTTCGGTATAATGACGACATAACAACTCTACATCGACAGGCTATCCTACGAGTAATCACAAATTTGCGGGTAGGATTCGTTCAGAAAATAATCTATGTAAACGGTTTGAATATTGGAATTGATTGTCTAAATTACTTCATGGAGGTAGATCTATACGATTTTTTCTGTATCTTCCGATCTCCTCCCAGGGAGCATTCTATAAAACGTTTACACATTATCTATTTTACTCCTTAAAATATGTGGTCGTCACCTCCAAGATGAACGAAGCAAATATTCGCTTAGGTATTCTTCGACCAGTAATTAACCGACACTCTACATTAAAGCTCCATTCTGCTCTCCTTATATATAAAGCCATTTTACGTCCGTTACTCGTGTACGTTTGTCCAGTCTGTTGTAATGCCGCCCCTACAACCATTAACAAAATTCAAATATTTCAAAATAAGATCCTCAGAACTGCAGTTAACGGCCCTTAGTGTGTAAGTAACACAATTTCCCACAAAGGCCTAGCCATAGAACCCGTCCTAACATACATCGCCAAGCTTTCCCATAAATTCTTCCAAAATCTACCCTCAGTTACCGGTGCATCTCATTTAAATCTAGGTAAAGAGCATCCCGTAGAACCTCGTCTATGCAGCCGACTCCCCTTTCACATCTTCCTCCTAACCTGGCTGATATTAGATAATGAAATAAACATTCCTTCCATCAACAGTCAACAATATGTTTTCCCTCACTTTAATATTTGCACTGCTTCATTCTATGTTTAATGAGAGGTCGCCGTAAACACCCCCTTCGCATTTTTTCGTCTTGAAATGCTCGCTTCTATCAACTGAAAAGCCATATGGCTGAGCGTTAAATAACCAGCTCATTCTGCAATTTTTAAAAAAATGTAGTTGAAAATGTCATTTGGGCAAACGAACACCCGGACAGAATTTTACCATGACGCCGGTCAAATTACATGATATTAGCTATGTATGTGAAGAAAGGAAAAAATGAATACGAGAGTAATCGTCTTCAAACAATAATGATAGAGTTTCTCCAATGTCCTGATTGAAAACGTTGAAGTTGTCCAAATGTCAGTTGCCCAATCCCTCAATCAGATTGTTCTTGCGGAAAGGATAGAGCGTGCGAATAACGCGTTACCAACATCTCCATGAGGAATTAATTCTCCAGGACGTTCTCACGTCATTGGGTGCAGGCGTTCCAAACCCAAATTCTAATAACAGCATGTCCAATAGCCAGAGCTCAACGGACGTACCATGGTATTACCTGTCACCGGGGATTTGAACGGCCTTCTAATCTAGAATCTCTTTTATTTCACGGACGTTTCCCGATTGTCGTGTGTCAGACTATTCAGTCAACTGAAAAAAACGCTCCATGCATTTGAATGTAAAAGATCGAGAACACATTTTTTTATTAAATCATGTTTACTATTACACAAATATTTGCAACACATTATCATTCTTACAATATTTTTATTATTGTGATTATTGTGGTTTATTAATACTATTATAATTATTAATATTATTATTATTACATGAATAACGTTCATGAAACGAGTCCCTGACAATATTTATTGTGAAATTATTATCATGGAAAATATTTTTCCTTCCACTAAACACAACCGCTAGGTAATTTGTTAGATGCCGTGGAGAAACGGCATGAGGGAAAATTGAAGAATACTTTCCAGTGCACGACCACAGTCGCAACAGCAGTTCACAGGAGGGATTGCCATCTTGTGAACGCCAGGTGAGGGCAAAGAACGCATAAAATACATGACTAGTCATGTTCTTGTTGACCTCCCTGCCGTAACTTTCACAATTCCCGTAAGCTGCGGCAGAAGACAGTGTAATTGATGTTAAAGTATAAGTGGTACTGCAACGACGATGCTAATGCAAAGAACTAGCAATTTCATTAATGTGAGCAAGACAAACTTAGCTTATGTTAGTCCAAATAAAGAATAGAGACCATAACTTACGCGATTTCCGCTAGAACTACGCCAAGTTATTACATTTAAATTGTGGAAAAAAAGTTCTAGGATCTAGAAAATAAATAATTCGAAGTCGTAAAACTGAATAAGTGATTTGATTTGATTTGACACTGGTAATGTATTATTCTATTAATAAAGTACGCCATACCAAAAGGTGGTACTTCTTACTCCTGGATATTCAGATTCAAAAGTATTGTTACGCGGACGTGGCGAAAGGAAGAATTGTGGAAACAGGAAGAAACCTCCACATCAAAGTACAAGACACACTTGGACGCGACCACACAGCAACTTATTACCACGCAGTGAAGAGTTTAATATCAAATCTACAGTAATTTTGTAGGATGTCTGTCGATAACTTTCATGTCGCACATTCTCTCGATCTTTTCGAGCATCGATAGCAATCGTCCACCTTCCCGTAGCTCTGTCTGCTCACCGGGGAGGAATATGCGGAGGTGACCACGAAGTGAGACTGCGTAGAAGAGAAGCGACTCGCTTAAAGAAATTGTCCCAATTTTAGTAAATAATCACCAATCTGTTACCATGATTGGCCCATTAGCTGTTCAAAATATTGGTCGTCTTGGTAGCTGAATGATTACACCAAATGGACGGAAATGCGGATACCCGATTTGATTCTCGGTGGGATGACTAATGTTTTCGTCCATTTTGGTGGACGTACGCCTTCAGTAGCGGATTCTGTATGAGCTGGTGATTTCATCCATTGGTGGTTTACAAAAACAGGTGGCAGAATGGCCCAATTGTCTGTCAACAAATGCAACTTTGCACTCACCCCGTCACAGAGGACATAAAGCATGTTTGGTAATACGAATGCTTTGAAAACAACTAAAATTTGTGCGTTTTCTGCTTAAACTGACACTAAAAGATTAATATAATTTAATAAATAATAAATGTCGCTATATGAAATACCAACACATTTTCTTCGCTCAACTCCCAGCTTTCTCATTAAGTTGGTTTACTCTTCCCTCTCTGCGACCTTCGCACGCGGGGTGAGCAAAAGCGATCTGAAAGTCATTTGCGTGCAATTTCGCGTGATGGCCCTCATCATCTCCCCAGGTTTTTGAGATGGTTAGCCCACATGTCTCCCGACTCCAGCTGCTCAACTGTTTGTCATTGCCCATCCTGGTGCCCAGGTAGCACGTCGGAGTTAAACCACGAAGGCTACTGGATATATGCCGATCATTCGTATCAGCGCAGTTCATGCAAGAACACTGTCTTGGAATTATTACTTTCAAAAGTAATTATACACATGAAAAAATCCATATTACAGAACATAAGGTAAATATAATTAAAAAGCGATTTTTTTAACTGCCACATATTACAGTTAGCGCCAGAAAAATTCAGGGAAAGCTGTAGCCACCTCCGTAGCCAAAACTTTATATTCTTTTATTGAAATTATTCAGATTTAACACAAATTGAACGCATCACATGCAAAGGATACCCTAGCACAGCTGTACCCTCCGATGCACCGAAGCGGTGGCGGCGGAGGCGGCGTCATCGTCTCCGCCGGCGCCTCCGGTGGCGGGGGGGAAGGGGGTGGGGGATTTGGCCCGAGGCGCCGGTCGGGCCCGGCGCCCACCGCAAGGACGCACGCACGCGCTGCCAGGAATGAAAATTGGCTGAGAAATCGGCGGTGGCGGCGGCGCGCAGCAGCCGGCGGTCGCTGCATCTGTCTGCAGTCCCCCCCTTCCCGCCACGCCCCTTTCCCCGCGCCACGGTCGTTGCCTCCGCTCCGGAATTCCACGCTCGCTCGGGGTTTTGACGGCGAGGACGGAGGCGCGTGGAAGAGCGCGTGGATAGAGCGCGTGGAAGAGCGCGTGGAAGAGCACATAGAGTAAGCGCATAGAGTGAGCGTATGGAAGAGCACATGGAGTGAGCGCATGGAACAGCGCGTGGAATAGTGTGTGTGGAGTGAGCGCGTGGAAAAGTGTGTGGAGTGAGCGCGTGGAAGAGTGTGGAGTGAGCGCGTGGAAGAGCGCGTGGAGTGAGTGAGTGAGTGGAAGGGCGTGGAGGTGTGAATATATATATATATATATATATATATATATATATATATATATATATATATATATATATATATATATATATTCTCCTATTGTTACTTGGTTTGTTTCTGTAAAACAACCATTAAGACCAAAATATTTTTATCAAAAAATGAAAACATAATATTAACGATACAATTTTTGGGCGAAACATTTGATGTGTGTTAGTCGTTACTCCGATTTAAAAGTTACGTATTTTCCTTTCTTTGAAATATCCCCGTGTTGAGCCCTTTTAATTATCCCAGTGTAGATATTGACTTTGTCATTTTATAACATTGTGAGTTTCTGGAAATTGTGCTATTAATTATACTTGTTTTGAAATTTTTGATTGGAAGGGCGTATATTCCCATCCCGTTCTTCTCAATATCTCAATACTACAAGTCCCACACCTCCGTGGGTGGACCCCAGACTCTCTTCCACATCCCGCGCGATGTGGCCGCATCAGCAGAGCAGCCAGTGGAGGGGGAGGCCGCGCGCGCGAGGGCAGGGGTTCGAAGCCGTTGGACACACTTGCGCCACCGCCCGCCGCCGCGCAGCTGCCGGCGCTGCTGTCGCTGGGGACGGGCGTCGCGCCGCTGAACGGCCAAGGCACACGTGCGGACGGGAGCTTGCAGCCTCCGCTGATTCAGCGATTGGTTCAGCCCTGGTCGCACTCGCAAGCGCACGGAGATCGTGCCACGGTCCCCGCAAGGGTCTTAACAAAATCCCAACATTTTTACTTTTGACCAACACCTGTCAATTAGGTAGGTAGAGATTGTCAATTGTTATCGATTAATTGACCCCCCCCCCCTGGACTTTGAAAACATTGAAAAGACTGATGTATCGATTATCGATGAACGTAATAATGTTAATACTTTGTTTTGGTTGATAGCATTTCATAAAATCTGTGGAAAGTTTTTAGTTATTTATTTCACTTTTAAATGATCTTATCAACTTGTTTTTCACATACTTAACTATTTTGTTTGATAGAAAATTTTTAAAATTCAATTATTTATATTTGTTGCTAATTGCACAAAATATTTCTATCTAAATATCACATCATTATGCGATGATGATGCCGTTTTTAGCAGTGTTACTGGCTAGGTGATCCTGTAATCCGGCGCCTTCTCGTCTGCGCGGGGTCCCCGATGATGCTGGATTTTTTTTTTTCTTTTTCTTTTTTTTTCTCCGAATGATACGCCCTTTGGTTAGAAAACCAAATTGTTCGGTCGCCATAAGTTTTGTTTGCCGGTTTCCCGTAATACTGAAACTTTCTGAAGAAAAATCCGAACCTGAAGTATATCAGCGTTATTATTTTTTTAAATACCTTTACAATTTCACAGCTAGCTGTTCTTCGGAAGTTTGTGGTAGCCCATATCCTTATTTGTCATTTATTCTAAAAATAAGAACACTCTACGTTCTACAAAATCATGTGTTTGCGAAATAAAAAATCTTAGATTTTTAAAACAGATATAAGGTGCTCTGCTGACAATCTCTGGTTAAGCAAAAATTTCTAAAAGAAATGCAAAAAATTTGAAAAAGATTGTCGAATGAGGTCAAAACCTGATGGATGAAATTATGTCATCTGGTTCCGAAAACGGTACGTTGTAGTAACGCAGGTTCGGTATCCGTGAGCACCTTTCGTACCACTTGCGTCTTAAAACAAGATCCTCCTCTGCAGCCCGCCCCCAGGCCTTCGCTTGCCCGGCAGACGCTTTCCAGCCGAAGTGCCCTCAATTACCTGAGCGCCCTCCAGACACGACCGACTGCAACCAAAGGAGCACACGCCACCGCCGCTTCATTACGCAATTGCAACCAGAACCAGAAAATGTGATACGGCAGCTTACTCAAGGGATAATAGTTGTTAAGTAGTATTAGCTTAGTATTTTAAAGTAGATAGTAAGCATCAAAACATGTGAAAAAGTTAGCAATGTTAAATTGAACCATGTATACTATTCAGAATAATAAAAATGTGGAAGAAAAAAGGAGAAACGAAAAGAAAGAAAAAAACTCAAGGGATGTGCCGTTCGCGGCGGCGCGTGGTCGGAAATGAGAAGTGCAGTGAAACCTTACTTAAGCGTTTACAAATGGTGCGGGTAAAGACAGGCTCTCATAGAGGTGGCCGCTTAATGAAGGTTTTGAGGTTCTGGAAGCGCAAATCAAATCAAATTTTGCTAATTGTAATGATGTATGGAATGAATTAAGTTCTCTTTAACATTTTTTAATTTACGCGCCAATTTCTAATTAGGCGGCAATTTAAATAAAACATGACGCAATGTGTTAACTGAAGGTAATCTTTATTTTAGTTAATGGCGGAAAGAAAAGAAATTTAATTCTTCTAATGATCCACAAAATATATTAATATCCTTTTTTATTTCCTTTTTTCCATTACCTTGTTATTATCATTTCCTCTACCATACAGTAAAAGGCGAAGGTAAACAAATAGTTGTCTAGGAAAGATGAGGACATAAGTCCTCCTCCCTTGCCTGTGTTCAAAGCGATGCGCCATCACCCACGGCGAAGGAAGGCGGGTGGGAGTGCCATTTCACCAAAGTTCTTAAGTTGGCAGTTGTGAATGACGGAGCAAACGTGAACTGAAAGGGAAGCATCCCATGCGAAATTACTGACCATGTCCCCTTAAAGGTCGTGTTTCAAATCACAGTTTAAAAATAATCAGTGAAATAGCGCTAAGGGAGGTCTAACGGGAAACAACTTTAGAATACGTGTAACCTTCACCAATATTGTACTAAAGAACATCAACTACAAAACAGCATTACAACAAATAGTAAACAGAGCAAATCTGCATGAAAAACAGTTGATCGTGTCCTAGGGACCTTGGGCCACGCATCTAGACGCTTCAACCCTGAGCTCATGGCAAACAGTCGAAACGTATTGATGAGGGATTATCAGTGAAAGCGACACATTATCGTCAAAAAACAGGTATGAGCACATTTTGTCCTCTAAATCGAATATCAATGATTCATAAATAAATATCGAACCCCGCCGATTTTCATGTTAGAGCTATATCTAACATGATCCTTTAAACGGATGAATCAAAATTACAATTGTGAAAATATTTCACCCACCAGATATTTATCGAAAATTGTTAAGCATCTAAATCAAAAAAATATTGCGCAAATACTTCCAGTTAAAACAAGAAAGCCATTTGGGAGTTTTTAAAAAATATGCACCGAATCAGTAGATGAAACTGAAATAAAGAATCTATAGAAGCACAAGTCTGACAAGGTAAGAAAATTCATAATACAAAACATCGTCTAACAAAAGCACCACTTCAATTGTTTTTTGTGGACTTAGAACCTCAAAGCAACAACAACAAAATTTATGATATCGAATATTTACTTCATGCAAAAAATATTTCAAAACCACCGCGCAAAATCGTCAATAATTCAATGGCGTTGTCAGTCCTATAGCACAGTTATCGTTACTGTACCTTCCGTATCCCTGTGTGAAATGCGGAAAAAGTATGAAGTCGGACGGCGTTTAAAAGTAAGACACACCAGAAACAATGCATTGTCGTAGCCGTGATCATCCAGAAATTATAAAGGTTGCGAAGTATGAAAAAAATTCAATAACAGCAAGTATGTTAGAGAAAATCAAGACAGTGGAAACTTCGATGGAAAACAAAAATGAAAATAGCAATTCAAGTTCAACAAAGCTAAACAATTTACGGAACCTCTTTACATTTTCGCACATACGCAAAGCGGCCCATTTTTCGCAAATCAATAATCAAAATTCATCGCATGAAAAAATCTGATAAAAATAATTCAAGAATCGTTTAAAAAATTCGACATCTTAATTAGCAAGCGGAACAAATTTCACCGATTAATATCATGACAGCAATAATGAAGAAACTATGAACAATTTATTGCGAATAGGCTCTTGGAATATTACAGGAATTTAAAAACATCGTAGAGAGTTAGAAGTGTTTCTACATCAAGAAAAAATTCCAAAACTTCTTGTGTCCGAATCACATTTTAGAAAAAGAAGCTATCTACGTATACCTAACTACGTCGTCTATTGCACAAATCACCCAGATGGAACAGCTCATGGAGGCACTGCAGTAATAATTAAAACAAAATTGAAACATAATTTGTATGAAGAAAATGCTGAAGAACATCTGCAAGCAACATCGATACAAGTATAATATAAGTTTGGTCCGCTCGTGATTTCAGCTATATACTCCCCTCCAAAATACAAGATAACCACTGATCAATATATCAAGTTCTTTAAAACACTCGGCCCGAGATTTATCGCTGGAGGTGACTACAATGCGAAAAATCAACTGTGGGGATCACGATTGGTAACCACAAGAGGTCGAGCTTTAGAAGGAGCTATTTCAACACTAAAACTCCAAACAATTTCATCAGGAAATCCCACCTACTGGCCAACGGATGGTAATCCACCCTGATGTATTGGATATCTTCGTCACAAGGGGTATGGCTCAAACCTATCACACAATAGAACCGTCTTTTGATCTTTCATCTGATCATTCTCCAGAAATACTAACAATCAGTTCTTCTGAAATTAAAAAGAAAGAAAATAAATATCTTACAAACAGAAAAACCAACTGGGAAGAATACAGCAACTGGCTTAACTGCAACACCACTGCCAAGGTCCGTCTCCTTCATCCAGGAGACATCGATAACGCTGTTGAATATTTAATACAACACATTCAACAGGCAGCTGTATATGCTACACCGTCCTACGAGTGTGTTTGAAAAAAATAAATATCCTGCAGAAATAATGAAGTTAATTAAAGAGAAAAGACAGATGAAGAAGACATGGCAACACACTCATCATCCGGACGACAAACGTCTACTAAACAGAACTTCCCGCCATTTAACCAGAAAATTGCAAGAATTTCACTTACAGGAAATGAAGGAACGCATAGAAAAGCTGTCACCTTCAAAAGCAACGGATTACTCCTTATGGAAAATTACTAAAAACTTAAAAAGACCTACAAAACAAAGTATTTTAAAATGTAAAATCAATGGAAGCTGGGCCAGAAATGAGAAAGAAAAGGCAGAAGAATTTGCAAATTATTTTACAAAAACATTTCAACCATACCCCTCAACATTACTCACAGAAGAACAAGAAATTATAGAATTCCTGGAAAGTCCTCTTCAAATGTCGCTACCAATCAAATTCTTCTCCACAAAAGAAGTCACAAGAATTTTGAAATTACTACCAAACCACAAGGCTCCTGGTCACGATCGAATTACAGGAGAAATGCTTAAAAAACTTCCAAAGAAACTCATTGCCCTCGTCGACCACATTTTTAATGGAATAATACGTATTGGGCATTATCCTTCGCAGTGGAAATTGGCACAAATAATTGTAATTCCAAAACCGGGAAAACCTCTACAAGAAGTTACATCCTACAGACCAATAAGTTTATTGCCTTCCTTGTCTAAAGTTTTTGAGAAACTACTACGTTCCGCATATATCCTATACTTGGAGAAAATGATGCAATCCCAGATCATCAGTTTGGTTTCAGGAAACAACATTCTACAATAGAACAAATTCATAGCTTTGTCGACACCATCAACGAAGCTCTAGAAAATAAAATGTATTGTTCCGCTCTATTTCTAGATATTACGCAAGCCTTTGACAAAGTGTGGCATCAAGGCTTATTATACAAAATTAAGAAATGTCTGCCTCATCCATTCTATAACATGATTCCCGCCTTCATTTTGGATCGATTTTTCCAAATAAAATTCGGAGATGAAATAACGTCGTTCCCGTCAATACTATCAGGAGTACCACAGGGCAGCATCCTCGGACCAGTTCTGTATACGCTGTACACCTCTGACTTACCTCAGTCATCGGATGTCATCACTGCAACATATGCAGATGACACAGCCCTGCTAGCTTCGCATGAAAACCAAGAAACGGCAACAAGAACATTAAAAAATCATCTGGCGCATATAAACTGCGGTTTAATCTATGGAGAATAAGACTGAATGAAACAAAGTCCAAATGTATAACATTTACTCTAAGAAAAACTCCGCGCACAAGAATAGAAATAAATAGAAAACTAATTGAAAACGTAGACACCGTCAAATATCTGGGACTACATCTTGACAAAAAGTTAACCTGGAAGAAACTGGTTCAAATTAAAAGAAAGGAAGCAGAACTAAAATATAGGCAACTGTCATGGTTAATAGGGAGAAAATCTTCTTTATCTGACGAAAATAAAGTCTTACTTTACAAAACAATATTGAAACCCATATGGACATATGGAATTGAACTCTGGTGGAACAGCCTCACATTCAAATGTAGAAATAATTCAAAGATTTCAATCAAAAAGTCTCAGATCATTAAGCAATGCTCCCTGGTTTGTATCAAACGCCACTATACATATTAATCTCCATATCACCACTGTTAAAGAGGAAATCACTCTAAAAGAAGATCAAATACCAACACAGACTCGAAAATCATAGCAATCATCTAGCCATCAACATCTTAGACAACAGCACAATGACAAGAAGATTAAAAAGAGTACATCCTCTTGATTTGGACCACAGATTTAAATAATAAACAATAACCAATAATAATTGTAATTTTATATTATACTATTTTCATTTTGTCACCATGTTTATTGTATGTATGTATTTTTGTTGTGGTTATTGTTTTTTGCTTTTGTTATGCTTTTGCTTTGAGAATTTTTTATTGGCTCCATTTAAGCTCATCAATGAAAACACTAGTTTTTCGCGAAATTACGCTTTAGAGACGTGTAAACGAGAGCATGGAACCAAAATGGAACAAGGACTGATCGAAGAGTAAGGACGAATTCCCCTTCGCTTTCCCTCCGCTTCTCCTTCAGCAGCTCCGTTCAACGCTTTCCCTTTCACTCTCGCGTTCGGCTGCTGTGACCGACTCCTTCCCATGAGTTCCTCTTGCGCTCGCGCCGCCCCGCCTTTCCCAATGCGTGGTGACCCCGCTGCCCCGCGCACCGGCCAAGCCTAACGACTGCGCTGGTGGTGCACGAGAATCGAGGCGGAGAAGAAGAAGGAGAGCGGCATTGAAAAGAGTGGAGAGATCCCGAAATGTTGAATTAATAGATTGATTTTTATTGATTCCGGGTGCGTCAACTACTGAGGTCTTTAGTCCTGTTAGTGTAGTGCATGTTTTTTTCTCGGGAGATGGCTGTGATCTTCCCCCGCTGGATGGCGAGATCGGGCGCCAACCTACCGTCGACTAACAGGGTTTTCCCCAATCAGGTATCTCCCACCAGCGGGGCACCGCCACAGCCGGGACAAGTTTTAAGTCTCCGACCGGTCTCCCGGCATATGTGGTAGTGTAATGCATGTTAGTGTAAGTGTGTGTGTGTGTGTGTGTGTGTGAAGGGTGACGATAGGTCAAGAAAGAGGAAGGAAACATCACGCGCGGTCCGTGGCCCGTTTGGTAGGGTACTGCTCCGGTATTCGCCTGGTGTTGATGGGAGAAACCATGGGAAACTACCGATCATAGCAGCCGGCCGCTAGAATTCTCCTCCAGACAGCGACTAAATTCGACCTAGCTGAAAAGCTAGTGTCGAAAATCCTGCCGCCGTCGGGACTCGAATTTAAGACCTCCCGGTCAGAGGTGCTTCAGTGATATCAGTTGATGCACTGAGCCACCGCTCCCGGCAGGAACGTTGGAAATGGCTCATACTTCGGTAGATCTTTCTTTGGTACAGACAACTAGGTGCACATGGTGCGGTAGTACCAAATGCACAAGCTCTCGCAGAGCTAAGTTTCCTGTGCGATAAGATGCCTTAATCAAAAATCATAATAAACGTCTCTCATATTTCGTTAGGGACCGAGACACTGGGTACGGCAACCGGTGACCCACGTCCGAATTTCAATTATGCCTTCTGTCGTGCGCGTGGGGATGTTTCCATTCCACCGACCACGCAGGTCAGCGGGGGTCATGATAACCGACTGGCCAGGCTCTACCGTGGCCGTGACTTCCCGCCCAGCTGACAATTCCAATATACTTTTATCTTCCTCCATAGTGTTAGAAGTCAGTATACAAAATGCCACAGAGCAGATAATGAAGTTAATTTTGTCAGAAAACGAATGACTAACTGGAAAGTGACCAACATCTATGTGATAGAAGACAGAGCCACGTGCAGTACAGTCCATGAAGAAGGTAAAGAGCAGGTGGAAGAGCCGAAAGGAAAATAGAAGACGTGGGGATCGTAAAGACAATCGGAATAGAGGGAAGAGGGCAATACAACGAATTCCAAACGATGTACGAGGATTAACAGGAATGCCTCCTTCACAATGTTTAAACTAGGTTTCTTGCATCCTCCGTCTCTCATCTATCGTATTTGTCCTCATCCTACACGAGCGAACGCGTTTAAGAAAATAAATATTCATTGAAAATACGAGTAAAATTGAAACATACTTAGTGCTAGGTGTGGAGAGCAATATCTAAAGTTTTAACTCTCATTCACTCATTCTTCTAATCGTTAAAAGAGAGTAAGTTTAAGAGAAATGGTGTTAGCAGAGAGGTAATTTGAAAGTGACAGAGAAGAAAATGACAGTAGGCAAGATGGTAGAGAGGAAGTCGAGAAGAGTTTTAACGGGCTGGGCACTGATTGTGTAAAAGTGATGAAAGACAAGGAGGCCAGTGAAGGGAAGGCTACACAGAAAGTGAAACTGATAGAGATGTTGAAGTGTTGGGAAAAATACATGAATCATTAACTGAAAGCCACAAGGGAGGAAGTGACAAATACGTAGAGGTGAGGGGGAAGACGTGGTAAGAGGAATGACGCTTTCAATGGAAAAGGAAGTAAAAGACCTGCAGACCTGCGTGTTGTAAATCCTCAAGCAGTAGGTCATCAACCGCTCATTAAAGACTGCAGGAGAGGATGCAGTGGTGAAGATATCCAAGGTTTTTGACGCGTGTTTTTGTGGATAAGCTAATCATGGAGGGAAGGTAGAAAGGAAGTCCGAAACGGCGGATGCAATGTGAGAAAGGAAACCTGAATGGAACAGAAGGTTAGATAGTATAACAGAGGTGAGGCAGCAATGAACATGGGGAATAACAGTGGCTAGGGTACTGTAGGATGCAATGCCCCAGAGATAGGGAACAAAAATGCAATGTTGTCAGAGGTATTCATCGTAAAAATAAAGTTATGAGCTTATGACAGAAAAGGTGAAGATATTTCTGCAGACGCAGATGTGGAGAGTAAATGACGACAACTGGCAGAGGATATAAATTTATCATACGCTAAGTGATTAATTTATACCGTGTGCCGCTATCTATTTTCTCAATTAATCTGACAATATCTCTATGCTAAGCAAGCCACGAATGTTTTCATATTTCAATAATTTCCTAAAATAAATATTCTTCCTTGCGGGGTGGATTCAGAAATTTATTGGTTCACGAGTATTGATCTCCTCCACACGGAAACGTCTCCAATAAATTATTACCTGCGTATTTAATTACGTATTTATATTGAGGAATACGGAAAACGGGACTGACAGTCATGATAAATTATTCCCTATCGACTACAACGTAGTTGTTCACTGTATCGTTTCTTACTACTTACCGAGTCTATTCTTAAATACATTATACTGATAACCTTTTAAAAACACAACACAAGAAATAACAAAAATAGCATTTCATTGTCATAATTACCTGTTCGTTATTCAAGAAAAGAAATACGAATATTTACATTAAAACTTTGGAAAACTAACATTTATTCATTACCTTTAAAATGTACACTTTTAAGGTCTCATATTATCTTTGGCCATTAATATTGTAATATTTTACTCTTTTGGAAATTTAAAAAGAAAAATGAAAACAAAACCTGTTTTCCGACAAAAAAGTTTTGAATTTCTTCAAAAGAAAATAGAAAGTTCGACCTATTTTACTGGTGATCTGCATTCTTGTTCTACGTAAATATCATTTCCATCTCCTTTCTTTTCCTTCCAACGTATGGTCAGCGGCTATTTCTCTTTTAAAATACTAATGTTCAACAAACTGACATTGTTTCCTTTAAGTTCCTAACCAGATCTATGGTTAAGCAACATAACTCGCGCTACCTTTACTATCTGCGAAAGTTTCTGACTTGGCGTTACAGCATTCATCTAACATGCGACTCACTCATACGTCTGTCTACCGCCAACTCCAACGCACAAGTAATTGTCATTTTTATTTCTTCTCATCAGATTTACAAAAACATTCCCTCGCCCAAACCAAAAACATTTAATATCAAACGATGCATTGTACCTTTCCAGTTACTACCGAAGCCATGGACCCGATGACATGGGCCACCTCACATGATGCACAAGCAGCAGAGAAGTAGTTGGAGCGGTGATACGAAGGGTGAGAGTGCACTACAGGAAGCGAATTGTTTTGTGATTTTGTTTTTAGTGAAGTGGCAGTAGCGATTGGTGAGGAGACTCTAAGGACAAGAGGTCGAGAAATAGATTCGATTGAAATTTTAGAAGAAACAAGTGAAATCCAACTAGTGGTGTTACAGAAGCACGTAGTATCGCGCATCATTTATAACTTTTGCAATTTTCGAAAAATCGGAGAGTTCAACGAAAATATCTGCGCCGTTCTTTTCAGCGTCACGCGTTCTATCTATGAAAAAAATTAAACAAAAATATAACTGACTTATAACCTATTCTTGTCTGCATTGGCATAGCTAGAGCTCAAGGTGCCAGGGATTCTCAACTGCCACATATGCAATTCAATGATCCAGAGGAATCCTACTCATACTATCTACTCGTAAACGAAATCACGCCTCAAACGATCACGACCAAAGTAAGGGTCCACGGTAAGGGGTCATTTCGATTCCAGAGATTCGCTTTCGGAATCGATATTTTTTTTCTTTTGAAACCAATGGCATTGATTGTCAATTCCTTTCCTTCCCATTCGAGTTGACGTTTGTACTCGTACGCCGGAATCGAATCCAATAAAAAATTTCTGAATTATTTTTGAAGTTTTAAATTAGAAATAGAGTAATGTTTTAGGGCATTGAAATGCATGTCATGTAGTCAATACTTACTTTTTTTCTAAATTTGGTAAGTACATAAAGACTATAACGGGGAACAGCTATTTTGAAAGTAGACATGTGTCCAAATGTCCTGAAGGTAAAGAGGTACTCATAAGTGTTTTCTTTAAACACTTTTTCCCCAGTGATTCTATATCGGCCTCGATATTTCTGCTCCTTAACCGTTCCTTGAAACTTGATTTTCAGGTCCATTACACTTTCGATTGTCTCTAGGATGACTCATGGGCAGCGCACTAGCTTCCCGTGGTGTGGTCCCGGGTTCGATTCCCGATCGAGGCAAAAATAGTTGTAACTTTCGTTTAAAACCCTCCCCAGTCTCTGTAGCTGTGTGACGAAGAAAATTCAACAGGCGGATCTTGCTAGTTACGGTGAAGAGAATACGTCATGTTCGCCACAAGGCGTTCTTATCCCCAAGCGTGGGAATTTAGCTAGGTCCTGACAAGGGGAACGTCGTTAACTGGTCAACAAAGTCCGACTATCGACCCCAAAATACCTAATACATATTCAGTCGACACCGGTCGTAGTGAACTCGGATGTAGCGAACTCTCAGGTATAGTGAATCTAAGTCACTGGTCCCGTTTCACTTACAAGTAGGCGTAAGAAGATACGGTTATAGTGAACTCAGAGCCTCGGCTACAATGGACTACGTAAATATGTCCTGGAAAGTAATTCCTTACAAAAAGAAATATATCGCCTCCAACAATAGGCAGCTTTGACAAAATATCGTCGACCAATCCAAGAAGTCTCCCCGAAGATGGAGGTAACGGAGATCGCGGAAAGTTTCATTCAGCGATCAGTTTCATTAGCCGCTTGCGCCATGCCGAAAGGATCTCGATGTTATTAGGATTGAAAGGATTTCGTATGTTATTACGCGAGGAAAAGGACCTTCGGAGAATGGGACCGTGTTCAGTTCAAGAGGCTTTGTAGTGTGTCAAGACTGCATTACGATACTTACAGACAGTGGACAATGCAGAATCAAGTACGGAGGGAGCACGAACTCTGGAGAAGGATCTAGAGAAATTACTACTGAATAATGTACGAAACAATTGCGCAAAAGCAAACAATTGAAAATAAATTTATTTTTAAGGTAAAATGAAATTGAAATTTTGAATTGGTGCTGTTAATGTATTATTTAGCTGTATCCCTATATTAATAAAATTAATTAAAGTGGAGAAATTCTATTTAATTCGGTTATAGTTAACCTTTGATAAAATGAACAAAACATGTTAGTTCCCAGAAGATCGCTATAACCGGAGTCGAGTGTATACTCTTTGGAATACTCTTTGGAAGATATTGAAATTTTCAATTGGTGCTGTTAATGTATTATTTAGTTGTATCTCTATATTAATAAAATTAATTATAGTGGGAAAATTCTATTTAATTCGGTTATAGTGGATCTCTGATATAATGAACCAAAACTGTTAGTCCCCAGAAGTTCGCTATAACCGGAGTCGAATGTATACTCTTTCGAATGCTCTGAGTATCGATTCTTCGCTTGCGGTTCGAGATCCGTATCGATTCTTCCGTAGGAATCGCTCGTTCCTAGCCCACGGAGACGTCGCCATGTTTGGCGGAGCGGGCGCCGCGGCGAAGTGGGCGGTTACCCCGAGAAGAACAGCTGCTGCGGTCGTGGCGGCGGCGATAAAGGCGCGGCGCGGCGTGTTCGGGATGTGCGACCTCCGGGGCGCGGGCTGGCCCTCCGCCTCGCGCGACCTCTGTCGACCACCGCGAGGAACACGAGCGTCGACTGCGCATCGCGAGGCGCAGTCACTCCGCATATGGCGCGCGAGATTAATTGTGGCTCCGCAAGGACGACGGAGGCGCTGTACACAACCCGACAGCAGGAGTTACGACTGTTTAAAAATTGGAACAAGCGATCTGGAAAGACGTGGAAGTGTTGCTTCCGCTGCGAAATCTAACAAAAATATTTTTCTTGCGCCATCTGGCAACTTTCGAATCTTCTGTTTTCAGATCGAGTTAAGTTTTGTGGCCCGGATGATTGTTCCTTTGTTCTCCGATTTCACGTCTCATATTTTTATATTAATGTCTTCTACAGTGTGATTGCCAAACATTTCTTTAAAAAACAAGAATATTAATTTGGTTGTGTCTACGTAAAATACCTAATTACAAATGCAACATAATGTTAACAGAGAAGTATTGTTTTAATACGCGCTGCATGACTGTAGAAAGGTTTTGCGATGTGACAATAATAAATAACGCAACGCCTAATTTGCCAGGTGAGAGGAATAGAAAATAAGTACCTTATTTATTGTAATTTCAAGAAGCGGAAGACCGGTTTTACACATTCTTCTGAGGTACATGAACCGTGACGCAGTTTGAGTCGCAATGTTCTTATTTTGCACGGAATTGCATGGAATAATTCACATTTCTAAGTAAACAGTTACAAATTTTACAGCAAATGTAAGATGTATTTAAGGATAAATATCACAACTCTTGAATCGAGCACATTAAAGTTATTTCATTAATAAAATGAAATGAATACCTGTTATCAAAACATGAACTCCAGAAGAGATTCAGTACATCAGAATTAATACGAGTATTACACTCTCTTGGCTTCGGGTGAGATATGATAACACTAAAATGGTTACCCCCAAAAATAATTCTCTGGTAGACTTCTGATGAATAAATTCCGAAGTTCCCTTAATATTTTACGAGTGAACAAATCCGGACACTCACACCCAACGAATGAAATATCGTAATCACAGCTTTTATCGTTTACTGAAGCACACCAGCACATCCACGACAAAATATGTGAACAAGCTTCGAACCGTGCTACACACGGGTTCAAGCAACAGGCATCATCACATTCACGATTCATCAAAGCAGATCTCCCCCGCGGAAGACCTGCATCGAGTGTGGTGCCCCGTCGGAATCAATAATAGAACCCCTCGCGGGGAGCACGCCGCGCCTTGCAGCCGCGCGGAGCCGCCTCAGACGGGGCCTTCAGAGAAAGCGACGGAGGAAACGCCGCCCGCCCGCTGCTATTAGGCGAGTAACGACCGGGAGCGGACGCCTCCCGCGGAGAAGGAGCGCCACCTCGACGGCCGCGGAATTGCAGGCACCGACGGACCTCTCTGGATATCGCTGCACCACGCCATATGATTTCCAGTGTCTCGCAAGTCTCGAGGGAATAGTGAATGAACGTAATTTACGTCTTCATTACGTGCTTCGCCGGTACAGTGGGGCCGCGATAATTCAGTTCTTGATATACTGAATTTTGCTCGTTCCCCTCCATTTCCCTAAATACACCCGTGTTAGGTAACCCCTTATTTTTTCTTGCGGGAGACTGGCAGGTATCGCGCGAGGCCGTATCGCATGTCGTATACTTTCTCGAGATCTGCGGTGAAGTATCACATGGAGAGGGAGCAGCCGGTGAGGCTTGAAGGACGAGGGCGGGGAAGAGGTGGAGAAGGAAGAATCGCGCGCGGTTTATGGTCTCCTGCTGCGGCAGTCGCCTGAAATTGATCGGAAGACATCACAGGAACGACCGAACAGAACAGTCAACCTCTCGAAATCTTTTACAGGTACTGGTCTGCTTCGACTCGGCCGTTTAGAAGAAACGAAAGTCAGTCACCGTCGACGTTCGAACTAGATAGAGGACGCTTCCGTCGTCGATGTACAAACCCCAAAGCTTTCTTTCCCGGTCTGACTCAATACTTCAAGTCGAATACTAAGCTGGAGGAAAAAGATCAGCTCGAATTTCTGTTTAAGGCGGCATGTGACGATGGTTTCTACTTTCCAACCGGAAAGGATCGAATTACTCAAGTCACGATGAGTGCTCGCGGCTGGCTTTCGGATCAGCAGGTACCGAAAGGTCTCTGAAAAATGTACGCATCCATTGAAAAATGCAGTTTATCTTCATCGTTTAACGGCAAGGACCGTACAAAAGATTACGAAAAATATGGGAGCTTGGACATGATGCCTATACGAACTTATCTCCTTTACTGTACTCGTGGTGGGTTTCATGAGAATGGTGATTAATCCACTGCTTTGGAGAGGGAATGGGAGCAAGAAATGAAGGACCATGGTTTTCCTAGGTGCTTCCACTCGCCTCGAAGCGATCGGGGAAATCACTGTCCAGAGCAACGAATTCAATTCCAACAGGCCTCATAAGCCCATCAGCCAAATTTTTGGCATCTGCCTAAGACAAAACTTCGGTATAATAGTACTCACTTAATAATATCTCCGCCTTTTGTTACACCAATGCTCACACAGGGTCTGCAGGATCAAAAAAAACTACATTCCTAAAAACCCATTACGAAAATGTCATAGCTTGTAACACAATAATGCAACTACAGATAATATAGGAACGTATAAGGAATAATATCACTATCGCTCAGCTTTTTACCGGAGAAATACTAAATTGGAAGGAATTTGTCTTAGAGACCAAGAGCGAGCATTGCTGGGGAAAAGGAATCCTCCTCCGATCGACGATTACCTCCTTTCCTTCCATCACAGTAAACACCCCCAAGCGGGTATTTACTCTTGCGCATCGGGCCGGACTTCAGCCGATTAGCTTCGGCACCAGTTTGCGTCACAATATTAGCGGAAATTTTAAATGCAGCCCGTTACCAAAACAATCACCTCGATACAAGTCATTGAAACAGGTATATGAAGCATTTTTTGTTTTATATTGCAACTTTCATTTCAATTACACCGTCATCGTGTTACTTTTCGTTACAAATTGTCACTTTATGCTCTCAAAATGTTTCTCAACACTTTTTGCTCTCAAGCTTAAACATAAGCTGTCTGCTACTACGTTTTTTTGCTAATGAAAGTTCCAATATTTTTTTACAGACATTCCAAATTACATTTATTACAACACAAATGATTATTGCAATCATTTGTGTTGTAATATTACAATGTAATATTGCATTAATTATTACAATCTAATAATCATTTGTTGTAATAAATGTAATTTGGACTGTATAAAAATATAGGAACTTTCATTAACAAAAAAAAAACAAACCGTTTTGCTCTCCATGAAACACGGCGGCAAGCGACAGGTCTGGTTTTTCAAACGAAGTGCCCGTGTTGTGGTCACGTGGTGTAACTGGTGCTACGCAGAACGAGCAAACACCGGTGCGGCGGAGTGTCCCGCCAATATCTTTGCACCGTGGCAAAGGCGCTTGTGTGTTGTGCGGCGCCGAAGGGCGGGGCCTGGGAGAAAGCGAGCCGCCGCGTGCCCTGAGGAGCGGAGCGCTGTGCTATTAGAGGAGCAGCGGCAGCGGCGAAGGCCGAGCGAGTCCGCTTCCGCGATCACGCGCCCTCCGGCGCCCGCCTTCAATTAGCATGCTCCCCGCGCCGTGGTCAGTGCCCTTTGCTCTTCGGGCGACGGGCGACGCCCCCCCCCCCCGCGAACAACCTGGGAGGGAACCTCCATGTGGAAGAGCATGGATCGGGAGCGGTAGGAGCTCAGTGCATCAATTGATGCTACTGCAGCGCCTCTGACCGGGAGGTCCTAGGTTCCAGGATTTCGATACTAGCTTTCCAGCTAGGTTGAATACAATCACTGTCTGGAGGAGAATTCTAGCGGCCGGCTGCTCTGATCGGTAGTTTTCCGTGGTTTCTCCGATCAACCCCAGGCGAATGCCGGAGCAGTACCCTACCAAACGGGCCACGGACCGCGCGCGATCTGTCCTTCCTCTTCCTTGTCCTATCCTCTCCCCTTACACACACACACTAACATGCACTACACTGCCACATATTCCGGGAGATCGGTCGGGAACTTAGAGCTTGTCCCGGCTGGGGCGGTGCCCCGCTGGTGGGAGAGTCCTGGTTAGGGGGAAACCCAACTAGCCGAATGTAGGTCGGCGCCGGATCTCGCCATCCAGTGGGGGAAGATCACTGCCATCTCCCGAGAAAAAACATGCACTACACTAGCGAGACTATTGACCAAAGCTGTTGACGCGCTCGGAAACACGAAAAAATCAATCAATCAATCAATCCATCAGCTGACGCGCCCGGAATCACGAAAAAATCAATCAATCAATGGAAGAGCATGAACCATCGAATGATGTAACATTCACTATCTGGACCAGTGCTATCATCGCGCCCGCCCTTTGAAATCATTGTTGATATCAATATCGAACGGCCAAATCGCAAAAACTGTAGTAAGTTACATTGTAGACCCAGCAATGAGCGAGGGATACTCCGTCGTTAACATCTCCCATTTATACACTTGCAGATCTCTCAACGTAGTGTTCATAGCCGAAATCATTTTGGATTTGCGAACCGGATGATTAGCTTTTAAATTAAGCTAACTTTGCGGAAGCTTCAACAGAAAAGTTAAGAAAATACGTATCATCGAAATTTTGTTACCGAAACGTTCTTCTTGCGCTAGTAGTTTCAATAAGAATTGGCATGATAATCAGCGAGGTAAACATAATCATACGATATCTGATACTGCAAAGGATCGCCTTAGAGATCTTCTTCGACCAGACATTATTCCGTAACGTATGATCGGTCTTACCTCCCAATGATTTCTACGTATTTTGTTTAGGTAGTACCGGCTTCTTAACGGGATAGCAGCAATTCTGCGAAAGTGATAGAGGCATTGACCGTAGTACACGTCCCCTCTTCAGCAGTGCGGTTGAGAAACATGGAGATATTCGCCGTCGTAATCCACCGAAACATCGTCACGCTATGCTGCAGCATAGCTTCTGCTTCGCCACAAGACCTGTTCAACACCACTGTCTCTCATCGATTATCCATTGAAACCGATTTCTCCTGATGAAGGACTCGCGGAACGAAGTTCTCCGCTCAGCGGCGAAATGCGAAGTACCAACATCCGCCTGGTAATGGAATCGTAAGTACTGCAATTTCGCCTCTGAAACCTGCTACACAGAAATACGTACGGTCCTTGTGACGTCGATTAGTACGTAATTGCTGCGCCTCGCTGTTTCTTTAGCGTGTTTGAATGTATGTGTTACTCCGTAACCTTTTTTCTACGAATAACGGAGGGAAGCTGCTAAGTCCTTCAATATTAACAGCTGGCTCGGAAAAACACTGGGTACAAAAGTAACGCTTTGGGCAAATGTATGACTCACAGGGTTGTTTGCTTAGCACAAAATGATAGCAAAGATAGTAATCTATCGATTCAATTCACGTTACTACACATCAAAACCAAACAGTGATATTGCAATATTGTACTACCAATCATACAGTCTGAAACTTAGTTCAACATAAAAAGTAGACGTGCATAAGTATCTAAACATTATGATCTTGCTTCAAGTGTACTATTTCTCCTCAGAGCAATTGCTCGTTTTGTTTTGAAGACGCGGTAGTAAAATATTGGTGGAAACCTTTGCTGCATTCGAAGATCCCATGCAAAGCCGTTTGCGTCCCTTGATAAGTGCGCTCCGTGTTTGCCTTCCTATTCGCTGGCCCTGACGCGACGCCCGGCCAGAGGCCCTCCAAAGGGCCAGCGTCCAAGGGCTCCTGCCGCCGCCATCGGCCCTTACAGCCCTCCGCCGCTGCCACTCTCTCACCTCCACACAAACGCTGCCGCATCGATGTTTTTATAAAATTATCGATGCACGTAATTATCCATTTTTGAAGGCCGAACTTTTTGACATCGATTTTTTGTGTTCGATATGTTTACGTGGTCTATATTTTTTAAATGACAAAAGTCCGAAATAAAATTCTATCGAAGAAGTTAAAATCCAATTATCATTAGACGCGTATCACCACAAGACGACTTTTTGAGCAATTCTTTATAAAGCAGTTTCTTATAATTTTTACATGTAAGAGACCGCATTGTAGAAATGATCTGCTGAATTTAAATGTAGGCATTTAAATTTAATTAAAAGCCTAAAGAATCTAAACAAAAACATGTTCAATTCTAACATGTCTAATGCAGCACTCCATCGAGACCTCAATATTCAAACAATTCAAGAGAAAATACAAGAAATTAGCCTAAACTACAATAAGCACCTGGAAACCCATCCAAACTATCTAGCCCTAAACCTTTTAGACAATAGCCAAGAAATACCTCGCTTCAATAGAACCTCCCCTTTGCAACTTCCTTACCGCTTTAGTATTTGACATACACAACACAAAAATAATTCTCCGTTTTGTGTTATTATTATTCTAATATTTGTTTCTCTTTTCTGTTATAGTCCTTGTGTATTGATCCTGGAAAGTACCAATGGGGGACTTTTCTGCAAGTTATTGTTTCTTTGATCATTTATTTTGATATTGTATAAGCAATTAATTATCATATTTACTTATTATTTCGGAATGAAATAGATTTTAAATTTTCATTGTGTAAATAAAAAGAAAGTTCAATTCTCTTACCCCTTGTACCGCCATAACAAAAGGGGCCTCTAAGGTTATTTCCCACTACGCCACAAGGTTCGATCTCTCGGGGTGGATGAGCGGCGCGGGGCGGAGTTCGATTTCCAATAGGACGGCCCTCAGCTGCTCAGTGGCCCCGCGGGCGCCCTCAGCGATAGTTGCGCGCAGGTGGAGGCGGCCGTGCCGGACGGAGCTTCCCCAGGGGGCCGTGGCGGGAAGCAAGTGTTGCCGAGTAACGGAGGCGACGCGGCGGCGACGGGTAATTGGACTAAGACAGGTCAGCGCAACTACTTGTGGCTGGATTTTCTGCTGAGCGATGAAGCGTCAAAACGGTTGGATGAAGAATATAAAATGATTGGTTGATGAGTTTTAATTGTATTAATATATATATATATATATATATATATATATATATATATATATATATATATATAAAATAAAAAAAACAGAATCTGTATGTGACGTATGGGGGAGAAGTATGATCTGCGCACATGTTCATGAGCTCCAGTACCTCCCCTCTCCCGTTTTACTATGTAGTTGAATAACGAATAAAATTACCAACAAAGCGAGGCTAAATACATTTGGAAATTCTCGCTCCCGAGTTATAAAAAACTTATTTGCATCGGTAAATTAACTGAATGTTTTCTTTTATAGTATTGCTAACAAAGTAGCAGCCCACATCCCCAGCTTCACACTTACCACAACTTGCAAAAAGAGTACTCAAAAAAAAGTGCGCACAGTGACGCGTCTTTTATGTCCACAAGCGAAGCAAGGTGCTATTCCAGCATTTGCTCAATGGATAAAGGAAAGTGGACGAAAAATCAGATCAAGATGGAGGTCATTAACTGAAATGGTGCAGGGCATTACTTGTTATAGACAGAACTACTCTTTTTAAAATTATTCAGTACAGATGTTAACTAATTCATTAAATATGCAGGTCAACTAATAGACCGTCTCCTCGTAGTGACCCTTCAGTAATGTTGAAATATCACAAAACGATTGCAGCACTACTTCCACTTACTTATGGTGCATTTCTGTGCAGTGCATATTTTCTATTTGACCCCTTTGTTATATCTTCGACCCCGACGCTGTACTCTACATATCTATATACATAACATACAAATACATAACTACTCTTTTTTTTAAATTATACAGTACAAATGTAAACTAATTCATTAAATATGAATTTTAAAATAAATATTAATTTTAGAAAAATAATTTTTAGTATGTATTATTGAAAAGAAAGAGTTATGCAGCAGAAAAGTTTTTACTCTGCAATTAAACTCGGATTAACTTTTTTCTGGTCGTCGATTCAAAGAGTTTTTCTAGAGGATAAACTATTTTTAATACTATGGGTATAAAAATTAAACCAAGTTAGTTCCATTTCGCATATTTAATTGTATTGTGAGTATGAAATTTATGGCCCAACCTTTTAATAAACGTATCTGAGTTGAAGTTATACATTTAATTGTCAGAGTTTAATTTATGAAAATCTGTTGTTCTTTTAGAGAATGATAATCCTGCAACCTGGATCCATGCTTGGTACGTATATGAAATTACAGGTTTTTCAAGACATCCAAGATATGAATCCTAGCGATTATTCAATTGTATTGAAAATCGAAAGAAAGCCTCTCGTTAACAACTATTGAGCCTCTTCATAAGCTTTGATCTCAATAAACCCAAGTTTACAAAAAAATTGTTGGAATTTTAGAACCAATGGTAACCTAATTATTTTCGTGGAAACTTTATAGAAGAAAGGAAAATAATAATTACTTTACCTCAAACTGTATCCAAATGTGGTATTACATGATTTATTATGGCACATGTTTCCATTATAGGGCACGCACAGAACGACTTTAAAATCTGTGCCCGTGTTTTCAAGTAATCTAGGGCATTTCTTTGTCAGCTCAGCGTAAAACGCCAGCAAACTGAACTTTTATCTCCCAGGTAGATCTGCTTGTAACGGTACATCGATCAGGCGCAGTCTAGTCGGATGACAGGTGGAAAAACACGGAAAGACGGAAACCGGGAAATATGTAAATAATGCGAACGGAAGCTTGTCGTCGGCAAAACTCGACGTAGACAAATGGAATAATTTGATTCACTCACAGCAGCCTGAGTTGATCGAAATAAACCTTGCTACATTTTATGTCAATATGCAGACCCATCACGAAGACACGAACAAGAGTAAGTGAAGTAAAGTAAGTTATTAAAAGCGATGTACAGTACTTAAAGCAAGTATTTAAAACAACGCTGATACTCACAAGTAAAGAAAATGCATATCAAGAAAACAAAATACTCGTTTCCATTCATTTTATTTCTATATTCACTCAGCTGTTTGGTAGATTCCAACATGCTTTCTTTCAAATATATTCTTTACATCGCAAACGTAAAGCTATTATGGTTTACCAACAAGGCAATGGACTATGGTATTCGTTCAGAGCACATGGGTTTGCGTATTATATATAGCTGATGTAGTTGTGCAACTAAATGTTATTGTGTGTGCCTACAACGTTTAATCCCACTTCAAAGAAAAGTAAATATATTTTTCCGTTGGACTTCGCTGGTGATGCTTTGTTATAGTCGTATGTATTATCGGATTGTATTTAATTATATTTTTAGATAAATGCAAAGTAGGTTACGTCAGGACAAATAGTTTCCGGACGACGTGGTCTCCGCGTAGAGAGCATGACACTCCCGGAGTGCTCAGGGGAGTAAACTCTTTGCATCACCCGGAGGAAATGCCAGCTGCGTTTGGCTCAGAGTCAGTTTTGCAGCTGTCTGCAGCGACTAGGGTTGCCAACCTTCCTCCGTTTGGGCCAATGGTCCTTCATTGACTTCAATTGCCCTTTCGTCCTCCATTGTATTTTAAATGTCCTCCATTTACTAAATTTTTAACATTTGTTTGCATTTACTTTATCACATGGCTAACATCTGCCGTAAGTTGACATGAGGTGTTCAGCATTTTACGATTTTATAAAAGATAACAAAACTTTACATCAAACTGCCAAAAGTGAAAAAAAGTACAAATTTATAAAGAAGAAAGTTTATGAACTTGTAAAATAGTATTTTCTTGTGTATTGAAAAAATATATTATTTTTATAGATGTATGTGATTTGCAAATGAGTAATTTAATAAATTAAATATTTATTAAAAGAAATGTGTTGGTGCGGTTTCTTTCTTTTCTTTTTTTTCCTTGCTTTCTTCGTATCGAGTGTCCTCCCTTTTACACGAACATAGTTGCCAACCCTTGCAGCGACTGTGATCGAAAGGTCCTAGTGCTCGAGATCCGATGGTGGAGGATTTCCGATAATAGCTGTATAGCTAGGTAGAATTCTTCTGCGGTCTGGACAAATCTAACAGTCGAAATCCCTGATCGGTAGTTTTCCGTGGTTTCTCTCATCAATATCAGACGAAAGCCGGAGCAGTACTCTAAGAAACGGGGCAGGGACCACGCGCGAACTTCGCTTCCTCATCCTGGTCCTATCCTCTACTCTCTCACTCACTCACTCACTCACACACACACACACACACACACACACACACTATCACGCAGACTGGAGCTGACAGCTTCTCCCAGCTGGAGCGGTGCCTTTCTGGAAGATGTTGCCTATTGCCTAGAGGGGAAAATCCCCCGCAAGCCGATGTGTAGGTCGGCGCCTCAACTCACCATCTACTGGGGGAGGAACATCGCCACCCCCTGCGATAAAACCTTAATTATACACGCGAGACTAATAATCATTGCAGTAGGTGTGCTCGGAAACCCATCAAGCAACCGTAGGTGGTAACTAATAAAAACGGGCGTACCATAGCAGTGTATTATTAGCCATTAAGACGCGTTTTTAAACTTATGAATAAAATAAATAACTTAAATTGGACTTGGAAGAGCCCTTAAATCGCGAAGTAAGTCCTTGTTCGTGATCGTCCTGCCCAGTTTAGCGGAAACGTTATCCTCGTCCTCCGGGCATTTCCCTGGGCCTCGGGCCGCGCCTCCACCCGCACGAGTGCGGCTCCGTCGAGCGGAAGGCGGCCTGCGGGCCACGCGGCCGGCCCTTCCCGAGGCATGGGCGGCGACGGCGGGGAAGGTCAGGTGGGGGCACAGGGAGCGGGACCACGGGATAGAGACTGGTGGTGCGAGGAAGAGGGCAGCTGCCGTGAACGAGGACGGGGTAGCGACGGCGAAGAGGTTAATAGGGTGGCGAAGCAGGGGCCGGACGGGTATGGTCAGGACGAGAGGAAATGGCTGGGAGTGAGAGGGTCGCGACGGGGACTTGAGCGGGGCGGAACGTCGAAGGAGAGGGACGGCGAAGGGCGGGACGGCGAAGGGTGGGACGGCGATGGCGGGGACGAGAGGCAGCGGCTGGGAGTGACAGGGGCGGGGCGGGGCGTCGAAGGAGAGGGGCGGCGAAGGGTGGGACGGCGATGGCGGGGATGAGAGGCAGCGGCTGGGAGTGATAGGGGCGGGGCGGGGCGTCAAAGGAGAGGGGTGGCGAAGGGTGGGACGGCGTTGGCAAGGACGAGAGGAAATGTTTGGGAATGAGAGGGGCGGGGACTTGAGCGGGGCGGGTCGTCGAAGGAGAGGGGTGGCGAAGGGTGAGACGGCGATGGCGGAGACGAGAGGCAGCGGCTGGGAGAGAGGCGGAGAGGGGATTGAGCGGGGACGGGGTGGCGCCGGGGCGAAGGGCAACGAAGCGGCGATGCGTCGGACAGGGTGACGTGGAGACGGAAGGGCAGTAGCAGAAGTGGGAACGGGGTAGTGAGGGCGGAGCGGTCGGTGGCGTGGGCGGGAGCCGGGAACGGGCGCAACAGGCTGAAGGCGGAGCAGCGGGGCGAGGGCGACGGGCAGGGAGGAGCGTGGAGCGGTGACGGCGTCGAAGGCGGAGGGGCGGGGGCGTGCCCGCGGGGCGAGAGCCGGCGCGCGTAATCGCGTTTGGAAAATCCCAAAAATCCTTCATACGGCGCCGGACGGCAGCTGCCGCCCTGCCCGCCCACGCGCCGCTCGCTCGAGAAAAAGGGCCCGAGCAGGCGGACGGGACGGAGAGGTCACATATGCTCTCCACGAGAAAGATTCAAAAGCCCACACTCAGGAAAAGGGATCTAACATTAGATTCAAGAACCTTAGCATAGTTGGAATGAATGTATTCACATGAAAAATTCCTGATTAAGTGACTTAAACTTTTTCAATACACGTCCATAGTGCTACAGCAAAGCGAATACCAGTTTCAGCCGTATGTTGGCAGAAATTGTATTCCCCATGTGTCCTCGTTCAAGAATACGTACAGTGTTCATTTCCGAGCAATGACATACATCTAATCCACGGAGTACACCTCGAGACGTTTGTTTCTTAAGCTCTCTGTGCTTTTCATTGCACAGTAAAATGTGCAAGAAGTGAGACATTGTTTCGAAACAGGCATGCTTTTTACGTCGCGTAAACATTCCCGTGGACGGTCGTGCAGGAACGTGCGCTCCTGAACTGCAACTGCGCAGACTAAGCAGGCCGCCGCCACCGCTGCCAATGGCGCTCGCGCCACCAGCCGCTCCACGCGCGCGGGCGCCTCCTCGCGCTTTGTTCCCCCGCGCGCGCGCGCGCTCGTCCTTGGGGTATACCTCGAGAGATGTGGCGCGCCTCGTAGATCGCTCAGTGCATCAATTGATGTCACTGGAATGCCTCTGACCGGAAGGTCCTAGTTTCGGAGTAGTACCCAAACAAACGGAACAAACTGCCGGAGCAGTACCCAAACAAACGGGCGACGAACCGCGCGCGATCTTTTCTTCCTCTTCCTTCTCCTATCCTCACCCCTTACATCCACACTTACACTAACCTGCACTACACTACCACACATGCTGGGAAACCGGGCGGGGACTTAGAACCTGTCCCGGCTGGGGCGGTGCCTCGCTGATGAGAGATACCTGGTAGAAGGAAAACTCAGCTAGTCGACAGGTCGACGCCGGACCTTGCCAGCCAGCGGGGGAAGATCACACACCCCTCCCGATGAAAAACATGCACTACATTTACGGGACTAATGACGTGCTTATATGACGCTCCCGGAATCAGTAATGAATCGTAGATCGCAGGAGGCAAAAGCCGGATCCCCGCGAAATAACATTCAATTGACTGTCAAGCGACAGGGACGGACAGAGAAAACTAGAGGCCTTGGGTAATTGATATAGGGGGGCCCCCCATTTCATACAAAAAATTCCCTTCACTCTCAATTCCTAAATAGAATTCATTTCTCCATGCATAAGAAATAACTTATAGAGTTGAATTTGGATTAGAGATGAATACATTTTTATTTCTTTTGAGTGAAGATAAATTCCGGACCCCAATTAAGTAGGGGTCTGGGGCAAGCTGCCCTGCATACATTCTTTTATTCATTCAATCCTCTTCTGTAACAATCAGAATGAATTATTAAGTTTGTTGCATTTATTACGTTAAAGACATCTACCAGTCGTTTTATTGGTTCATTTCGAAAATCCGGACAATCTGATAATCCGGAAAGAGTCCAATCCGAATTAGTTCGGATAATTGACGAAATGCCTTGAGGAAACTAGACCACGGTGCCACGGCTAAGTACCTTCGTATTAAAACACTGCACTACAAAGCCTGGATTAATGATTTGAGTTGATATTATTTTCTTGAAGCGATTTGAAATTTTTAAAAAATGTTCTGAATATACTCTGGTGATATTATCGGTGGCAGGAACATTTGTAGTGATTTTAGTCTTGAGAATTCAGGTGTTCAGCTCTAATCTGCTGCAATGCATGTCGGTATTGGTGTCACCTGCCACTCCATATGCGGCGGGAGCGCGTCTTCCCGCCGTGCTCGCGCCCGGGCACGCGTCCTTGGGGTACGCCCGCCGCGCCGCGCCCCGTCCGGGAAGGGGCGCTGAGCGGAAATCGCAGTGTAAAAGCCGGAGACGACAGGACCAAAGCGCCTTCCCCGGAGTAACCTCCTCGCCGGCGCCTCTTCATCTTCACATGGGGCGGGGGCGGGGCGGGGCGGCGCGACTCCGCGCACAAAGACGCGCCCCCTCGGCGCAGAAGGGTGCGCTCCACGTGGCGGCGCGCGGTGCGTGGGGGCGGGGCGGGGCGGGGCTCTCCAAGTCACGGAGACGTCTCGGGGCGGAGGTGTGTGCTACGCGGCGTCTCCTGCATACGTTCGCTGTGTCTCACGCGAGGGTTAATTTTCTTTGTTCTTGGGTTTCTATGCGCTTCTCAAAGTTCCAGTCCTCTCCACTACAAGTATGTACTGAATTGTTATCTGCATACTACTCAGTTGCAGAATTTTTAATTCGTATGTTTTTGTCACTTCTTAAAAGGTTTTTAAGTATATTTGGCGTATTTGAATTCCCTTCTACCTACTTGGAATGTGCGTTAAATCTAAAATGTATTTATGAAGACATTTTGGGTGTGTTTGAGTCATATATCATCTTGTACAATGAGCCATAATGGAAATCAATAATAAATAACGAGCGACTTTAGCTGCATCGCTGAGCTATTAATAATAGTACAATACGTTCTTCGTAAAAAAAAATTGACCAGGAACGCCTGAATAGACATTATCATAAAGATCTCTTGTAGAAATCATAGTTTATATTTATCTCTGCCAAAAGGTTCCTCTTGTCCACTAGAATAGAAAATTAGCACATGTAAATTTCATTGCTACAACCTTTTCAATTATTAAGTAGACGTTAATTTTTCTCTCAAAATTGATGTACCTCAGCAATTTTGTTGTTCTTCCTTATCATCCTTCTAGACAACTGTCAAACATTTCTTATCCTTGTTATACTTTTCTTTTTTTGTCTCTTCTAGATCCCCATGACATTTCTCTTCCTCCAAATCATTAGCAGGTCAAACTCGAAAACGAATTTTCTTAGGGCGTCCATCGGCACGAAATCCCACCCACCCTCGGCCACTCCTGCTGCGCTTTTGTCATAGGTCTCCCATCGAACCCGCATATGTCCCCTTCCAAGCCCCTCGTTAAGGTGCACCCTACCTACCAAGGCGCCCTTCGGATCTCACTCCACTGCCTCGATGGCTGAGGGCCCCTGCTTCCTGGCAGCACAGCCACATTGCCCCTCTCTGAGTGAACAGTTTCCCCCGTCATTTTTCCCCTAGCCACTTCCCGACGCCCCACGACACTTCCCAATGCTTTTTGCTGGAAGAACTTCACGTTCGCCAAGTCGCCCCAGGGGTGTACAGGGTTTCTCTCTGCAGAAGTGATCCTCAGGTTTTCGAACACACCTCTGGTGACAACCATGCCAACGATCGCGTTGTTTCGATTTTTCTAATTTTTAAATTGCATTATATCAGTGTTCTTCTATAATTTGGAATGTCTTTGGTAAAAAAACTCGAGAATTCAAAAGTACTATGTCAATTTAATAATAATAATAATAATAATAATAATAATAATAATAATAATAATAATAACAACAACAACAATTTGGCTAAACTCTCAGGCCAATCAAAATTCTGAGAAGTTGAAGACACTGCTTTATTAGAAACAGCCCACATTTTGCGCGAAGTATTGTAGAGGCGCCGATAGTCCCTAGATATGCCCTTAGAAAGCCGGTTGCAACCCGGAATAAACTTTAATAATCAAACATTAATAATAATAATAATAATAATAATAATAATAATAATAATCAACCGAACCCATAACATCTTTAATCGTGAATTAGAGTAATAATAGTAATAGTAATAATAGTAATAATATCAACAATAATAATAATAATAATAATAATAATAATGATAATAATAATAATACTGTACTGGTCGTCATTACTTCGCCTGAAATAAACTACATCCACATTCCTATTCCTGTTACGTTTGAATTCGGCAATACATAGCATTGAGTGGGAAATTATACAATCCACTTGTTGTGGCAGAGGTAGACCGCCCCAGGATTTGACTTCCCCGATTAGGAAAACTCTGTGCAAGGAAACTCCCTCAAGCGGGATGGCTTCCTAGCTTGATCCACTTCTTCGCTTACTACGACTCCGTTGTAACGTTTGAGGATGTAAGGCAGGTTCTGTGCTCCACAGGGAGATGTAATATTCTCCCCGCGTCGGGACTCCCCGCCCCGCCCCGCCCCGCCCCGCCCCGCCCCGCCCCGCCCCGCCCCGCCCCGCCCCGCTCCGTCGCGGAGGGTGGCGGCGCCACTCCACAGTGGGGTCGAAGGGCGTAAACGTGGACAAAACTTTCAAAAATACATTATTTTTTCGGGAATTTCGATTATTAGTGTTCGATGTTAATTGTATGGTATATATGTTGTGAAAGTACGAAGAGAAATGGAGTCCCTGCTTGACGCTGAAGCAGCTGAAGTCACTGCATGCGCTCACTATATTTAGCTTTCCAAGAGAAGGTACGTTGTGTTATCACACTTTAATATTATTTTTTTTTAAATACTTTGCCGAAATTATCAATGTGCCTTCCCAAAGTAAAGTAAAATCCATTTTACAATGAACTAAAGTATCCTTTCAGATTTAATCAATGTACGAAGATATAAATTTTAACCAACTTTGAAATGATCTTATACACTACATGCCACGTAATATCTGATATCTCTAACTTAAGTGTCAGTGAAGTCAAACGAAGTTTATCTGTAGTTAGCTGAGAGTTGAAATTTCTTGGGTATTTCGTTATCCTACTCGACATGGATCACTGCATTAGTTAAATCAACAAAGCGTCCAATTGTACCCAAACATTGGTGCGAATAAACAATGTTTGTTCACACCGCCACCCCTCAAAAAAACTGGCGTGAATAGAGTCTTTCTGAATGAACACCCATTACATCCTGCAGTAAAGTCTCACCTAAGATTGTTGGAACCGTCACGTTTTCTCTCCTAATTTTGATAATATCAGATTTGTAAACAGCGATCTCAACAAGCCTTGTATTGAAGCCACTGAATTGGAAGCCCTTTGAGGTTTTGTCCACGCTTTCGCCATTCGGCCACAACGCGCCCCGCCCCTCCGGCGCCGCCGCGGCGCCGTCTGCCGCTGATGCACGACCGACGCGCCCTCTTCGGCGTCTTCCTTTGAAGGCGGCGCGACGTCGCCGTCTTCTTCTTCTTCTTCCTCGGAGCTCCCCTTCATATCGCGCGCCCTTAGCGCATGATCTATCGCGCGGAAGCGGCCCCAAATGATATTAAAAAGTCGACGGGGGGATAAAGCGCTTCCGAACTGCCTGGGAGGCGGCCCTGCTCGGCACGAGAGTGCACGGCGCGCCGCGGCGGCCGAGTGGCTTCGTCGCAAGGGCACGGCCCACCAGGGGCGAACGAAGGGACGGGCCCTGGGGGGTCGACTGCCCAAGAAGAAGAGGTCTTTTCGGCTTAGGAACATGGTCTTAAAACGCTGAATTGGCGTTGCCAGACCGTTCTCTGCTCTTTTCTTCCTTTTGAACTACAAATTTATTATATCAACTGGTGACCCGTGGTGTGGTGGCCAGAGCGTTCATTGGCGGTTGGAACCACGGTGCCTTTCCCTATCGATCCATGTGGTGCACATAGCTTTCCGACAGGAGTTTTCGAGTTTCCCCCGTTTTCCCTGCCACTCATTCCAGCATTACTCTTCATTGATTATCATTTCATTTCAGTATCTCCATTTCAGTGGAAGTTTATTTTCAGCGTTAAGAGATAATGAATGTGGATTTGACATCCATTGTGACTGAGAATACACAAATTAGTAATAAGGGAGTGCACATAATAAAAAAATCTATATATTCGAGTACTTGCCAACTCCATAGTGGATTGCAAAGACAATTCTTCTCAGTCCCTCTTTCCCAGCCTATCCAACTGTTTGTTTGTGTCGTCCGGTACATTTTGGGATTCCAAGTTTATTACAAAACTAGCAACAACTTCGAAAGAAATACCTAATGTTGAGAAATGGAAAAAGAACTTGCGTTTTCCTATGCGCGTGATACTCCTATGTTCAAGAACGTAAACCAAACAATTCGTCCGCTCGTTGAAGACTCGCGCCGACTCTTCCATCTGAAAGTTCAAACTCTCACGACTTGAGATCAGCGCCCGAAGAAGTAAAAACAACGCCACGTCTTCTTCAGCATATCGCAAAACTTTCCGCCCCAAATCCGTGTCCTCATTCTTACGGGCGGGACAGGCAGTAAATAAGCGCATGAATAACAGATTGCGGGCATCACGGGAGCAGGCGAGCCGGAGATCATCGGCAAACTGTTGCACCGGGCGCAGCGATTCCGCGGAGAAGTTTCCGAACGCGCCTTCCCCGCGCGGAAGACAGATCGCCAGGGGACAGGCTCCCGCGAGCGCCAGGCGCTGCAGCGGCGCGGTGCGCGAACCCGCGCAAGTGAGTGGGCAAAACCCTAACGCCCAACAGACGAGTTGGTTAGTTAATGCCTTATTTCACGTGGCGAGACTCGGATCATCAGGACCCCTCTTCCGTCTAACCACATAAATTTCGCTACGCTCCTTTCACCACCTAGCGGAGAAAGGAAGTATTGTCTTTCAGGCAGAAACAGGCGGATCTCAATTATGCTCAGAGGCTTTTTTTAGGCTTAAGGATCTTTTACATGCAGTAAACCTACTACATGGGACAGACGGCTTTACTTCCCTTCCGAAGGCGTACAAGGGATTTTTTTGCCCTTAAAAATCCACGGCTTCGATCGGGTTTGAACCCGTAAACTCGAGTAAAACAATCGGGTACGCTGACCGTTATACCTCCGAATCCACTGTTAATGCAGGCGTTCCAAAAACGTCCGCCCTCCTGAGCCTATTTTCGAAATGGACCAGCCACCGATAACCTCTCGCTGCTTTAACATTCATATGGTCTATTTAGATTTCGCATTATACAGACAACTCCAAACCAAAATGTTAATGTACGCTAAAATTGTGCATGAATAAAATCTGAATCAATAAGATAGTTGCCATTTGAATCTATCCATGGCGACAGTTAAATATTATTGTTTGAATAGAACGACTCCTTATTTGGTTTTGGATCCTTCATACATACATCGAAAAAGTTGAACATAAGACTTCTCGATGGGTATTGAGAGTAAACTTCAAACTTGTCCTTACTGTCGTGTTGAAAAAAAAGATCCCCTCCGATAGATCTCGCATTTATGGCCACGCCTAGAGATTAAAGTGAATGAACTAATGAATTTAAATCAATGAACTTTAAAAAACAAACTTATAATCAAAGATCCCTTCCCCGATTAAGGGCGTTTTTTAAACTTACTGTTGAAATTATATAAGTAGGATTTGCTGTGCGCTTTCGAAAAAAATCCTGTACCCAATTTTCAGTAGGCCCTGTAGACAAAAACCTACTCCTGCATGAGGGTTATTTGATGTAACGTTTTATTAGTATTTATTTTTTATTATTTTTTTATTTTTTATTTCTCACATTTCCTTGTTCTTTCGCCCAACCATTGAATGTTTACCCATCATATCCAATCATCATCAATTCATTGCAATTATACCGATATGCCATGTAAACGAGTTGTCGTTGTAAAAGAACCCGTTATTCCAACAACTAATCTCAATTTTTAGTTCCTTAATTTAAATTTCATTCTATCCTAGGCCACAAACAGAAAATATATTTTTCTTCACAACATTGTTCCCAACATTTAATATTTTTAACGCGTTTAACGGCATTATTTATGGCTGCAAGCAGCTCCACCTGCTGCGTGCAGGTGCTACCTAGCCCGAGGGCAATGGGGGGCCAGCAATTATGCCAACATAGGAACGACAGGCTGCACGCAGATATAAAGGGAAGTGGAGTGCGACAGATGGGAAGGCGTTACCCACTTTACATTTCCGCTCGCACAGAGGCTCACGAGTTACTACTGCTACGCGTGTGAGCGCGAGTTAGGCGCTGAAAATGACGCCTAAGAAACCCGGGACAAACCCCTCGTGGCGTCTGTACAAGGTTTCATACATCTTTTAGGATGATACTTAGGAGGGAATTATTTCCAGAACGAAATATTGATAACGAAACCAAGACAACCTCATAGGTACGCAGTGTGACGTAAAACACTTATACTGTAATATTAAATACAATTAGTACACATTTTCACACTCGTTAGTAACTAACAGCAATCTATTAATGAAGTCTTTGCGACTAAAATCGTAGTGGACAGATTACTGGACACGAAATACTTCACTAAAAATGCAAAATGTTTTTTAAATAGACTAAATATTCAGAGTTGAACGATTAGCATTGTTCCATCTCTATATTTATTCGGATTCACTTCACCTTCGACATAAATAATTTTACAGATAGACACTAGCCAAAGCGGTTCTTCCACGATATGCGTAGCGTGCTTCAACTTTTAGAACTAGTGCTAAAAGAAAGGCAGTACTTAAGAGTCCAACTACATCTGTGAATGGAACAAAAAAAACAAAGTAATTTCGTTTGGCCGCATCAGCTACTACTGACCTTAATGCATCATTAAGTGATTTGTAAACTGGAATAAAAATTAAACGAATGTCAGTAAGATCGTCTAAAAGGTAGAGTATGACACACGTAAAAGTAATTTTAGTTTGCTCGTACAACTTGAGCTATCGGCCTCGTGTCGTAACCTTTCCTAATTGTAACATTAAAATTCACTTTTACCACTCGTAACATAAATAACTACTATATGAAATTAGTTGCATAAAACAAATACACAGTGCGGCTACAATCTTTTTACAGTAATATTGAATTATATTTAATAACATTCTTTTCAAACCAAACAACATATAATTGTAATAATTGTGAACGCCTTCACAGTTTTTTGTTAAAATACGAGACAAATACTTTTGCCTCATTTCAGCCAGGAGCCGCCCACTGTGCTGCGGGGGGCGTGGTCGTGCTGTGTATGTGGTCCCTTCCGCCAGAGTAAAGGATGGGAACGCACCGCGCGTGGCGACCTACATCTTCCACAAAATACAGCGCCGCTCCGCGCTACACGCGGCCTCGTCTCTTCCAATAAACACGCTCCCTCGCGCCCCCCCCTTCCACCATTCCCAGCACAGCGTCCGTTCATCTCGCCCTCCCCTGCCCCCTTGTCAACGCGCCCCGCGCCGGCCACCGCTCACCTACTTACCGGTAGCGTTACGAGATGAGTGCGAACCCGCCCGCAAAACTTTTACCCGGGGCCCCTTCATAAAGGTGTAGAGAAAACACAAGTACTGTTAGTGCCTTAATAATAAAAATATCACTTTAAAAATATATAGTCATCACTTTATGATTACTACATAAGAAATCAATGTTAGTAACAGATTATAGTTTTATTAATAAAAACAGTACGTTCATTGAAAACTCGCAGGTGGATGGCACGTCTTGCAATAAATTCGACAGTTTGTGTGTCGGGTTTATTGTTAACAATTGAAAAGTGCTTATAACCAATAGTGGGAAAATCTACCTTTATTATTTAATTTTATGAAATAAAGACTGTTATAAAATCTAGATGAATTGCTTTCCTTTATTGATTTAGAAACGGTGTTACATAAGCTACCGAAGCGGAAAAAAATAATTCTTCTGGCAGATGCAGTTTTTAATCTTTTATTGTAACAAGTATCCCAAAGTATCAGAGAAAGTATCAAGTAATTAATATCTCTTACAATCGCAAAACGTTCAGCCTAAAAATAGACCCTCTGTTATTTGGGCCCGCCCACTTTATGGGCCCCAACGTTACGCCACTGCTACCTACCTCCGCTCCCGTTATCCCTCTGCCCCGACCACCCGCTCACCAACCAATACACACCTCACCCCTCTCACCTGTCGTTACTTATCACCCGCACCTGTCGCCATGTATAGCGGACTTTCTCGTCTCACCTGTCAGTCCTAGTCTTGCCTCTCCTTCTCAACTTTACAAGTTTATCGTAACTTTTCTATTAAAATACTACCTTCCTCTCTGGATATCTGCCGACTCCACACGACTGCTGAGTATCGAATTTCAAACAAACATTTGCTCGGCCCAACCTGGCACGCACTCAGCACTCGACGTGCTGCGATTCATCTGCTTCAAGGCACAACAGAACTAATTATTTTACTCTTCAACGGCACTTTGCGTCCATCGCATGCGCGTCTTCAGAAAACCATTGTGGGGTTATCTAACAACACGGCGTCACAAACTAATTATAGTCCTTTCTTGCCCTAACAAATCAACATCACATCATCATCACACTGCTCTTCTTTTTCTGATGACCCAAAATATATTCGCACCATTTGACTTTATCCTCCAAGAATTCTTTTTAAATTTTACTTTGACCTTTCTCAAATCTCTAGTTCATTTTGAAGAATTTATTTAGGGTTTAGGATTTGGGAGAAAGGCATAGTTATTTTCATTGCTAAACCATTTTTCTCTCAACATTGTCCAGGTCGATTAATAATAAGTTAAATTGTTTTACTCGACCCTCAATGTAGTTAGAAAATGCCCACAATTTTACTGGATGTATAATCATTTACACCTCCGATACCCACATTCTTTTTCCTTACCATGTAATCCTCTCTTTCCAGTGTGTGTATTATATATATATATATATATATATATATATATATATATATGTGTGTGTGTGTGTGTGTGTGTGTGTGTGTGTGTACTATACACACACACACACGCGTACACCTCCCATTCCACTACGCTTTCGCGTTTCTCCACCGCCCCTCCCGAGAGCCGCATCTCCTGGCGAAGACGCAGCGTCAGTCGCGCCCGGAGCATCTCTCTCCGGCAGCAGCGGCGCCGGCGGGCGCGCTGAGAAAAAAATTCAAACAGGTTGTCGTGTAAACAACGCGTTATTGAGGGTTTCTCTTTTATAACCGCGCGAGAGGTGCGCGCGCGTTCGGCAGAGGTCGCGGCGGCGTCGAAAGGGGACGGGAAAAAGTTCGCCGGTTTCATTACATATTTATGTCTCCCTCAAGTGCACTTTGTTTGGGGCTGGAAGCGAGGACGTCGCGCGGGAACGGAGGCGGCGAAGCGGGGGGGGGGGGGCGAAGGGCGGGGCGGAATGAGCGCTTTCTGCCGCGAGAGACGCGACGGCGACGCAGCCGCGGTGGCCAACTTTCGTGAGCGCCGTAAAGGTTTTATAATAGCCCTTGCAACAACTCGTGATACGGGCGGCTGCGTTCATGTCAGGCGTAGTCGGTGGCTTGAGGCCCGAAGAGCATAGTTTGTTTTGGCCGGAGAAGTGTCGATCCCATCAACGGGGAGTTCCGCAGGGACGAAAGAGAGTCGAAAAAGGCGTCTTCCTGCCAAGCATTGGAGTCACTACTTGACATTCAATTGTTTATTGCTTCACTTTTAATACATCATCTTCAGCTTTTAATACATCATCAAAACGTTTTTAATATAGTAGTCGAAGGTAGTGAGTCTACGTACATGTATGTCGTTGATATGGCTTTCTTCATGGCAGAATGTCTTGCATGTTAGGAGTTGTGTCCCGAAGAAAGACGCTTTAATAAATTTGGAAACGTTGAATTTTCTTCCAAACCCAACATCTTTCGGGCAGCAAAGACGTTCTCCATCTTCGGGCTGTCAGGTTCAAATACGATGCACAATGTGAGCGGGTGCTGGTGCTCCTGGCAGGAATTCTCTCATTTATTACAATTCAATGTATAATTTCGTCGCATACCCCAATAGCACAATTATTAATTATTCAGTATTCCCGTAATGCTAATCACAATCTACACCATTTCTGTTTTCCCTAACAACCACCGCTTACCACCAAATGAAGGCTGTTGAAGGAATTAAGTGTCGACCTACTCGTCAACATCCATTTAATACACACACGTGATGAATAGCATTCTGTAAAATGTAAAAATACCACGCAAGCACTAGTAAAACTGCATGTGAAGGTTCATGGAGAAATTATGGGCCAGTGCCCACCTAGGCGAGAAAAATGAGTGGTCAGGCCATACTCTAAAAATTTCATAACGTTATGCATTCAGAACACACGCCAGTAATGGGGCGCTTGCTATTATATTATTAATGGAGTTAACAGCATTAACACTTCCTTCAAATAATAGATACAAGGACAATTAACTTTATCGTGGCTGGGAGGTTAATTGCCATTTCCAACTCACAAATTATAGAAGTCGCAACCAATTTTAGTGTTGTTCTGCCCACACTATTCTTTGAAAAAAAAAAAAACGTTAATTTCAGGTACTTTAAACTTATTGTTATCTCAAAAAATGTTTACACTTCACTTCCCGCTGACTTACCTAACTCATTTCGATACGTCGCCATTTGCTGGAACAATTCGTCTGCGCGCGGGACGCACACCCCTCCGCGGTGGACTCGTCGGCCCCAATGATCCTCAGCGGCAAAGACCCGCGCGATCTTCGTCGCCCTTAGCCCGGAATCACCCCGCAGGCGCCTCCCATGAAATTCAAATTAGGACCGATATCCCTGTCGTAAATCGCGCCGACTGTCAAACTCTCGCTCCCCCTCCCCCCCGCCACTAGGGCGCCACTCATCCTCTCTCGCGAGCACATCGGACGGAGCCCCCCCTGCCCTGCCCGCCCGCTGCGCCGACCTGGTTTCAGCATGGGGATTTCATGACGGCGCAGGGGGTGGAGGGTGCCAAAATGGCTTCAGGTGGGTTCAGAGGTCGGCAGTATGAAAGGGAAGAGGAGGAAACGGGATGAAAATATAGAGATGGTGTAAAGGGTGCAAGGGACGAAAGAAAGCGCGAAACGGAGGCTGACGAAGATAGAATAAAATTATAGAATATGATGTGAAGACCATTGAAAAGACGAAAACACTTGGAAATAAATGAAAGTATCGGATGCAGGATGGGTTATTTTTACGAGAAGGAACACACGACAAGCAATAAAAGCAGCACGTTTAGGTAACATTCACCAAGAGGAATGATACGCGAAATAAAACATATTAGTTTAAGTCGGGAGCATTCAAGGGTGACCCAAGTTCAATAACTAGCGTTTCTCTACCAGTGAAAATTGAAATGATTCAAAAACAAAGACGTAGTATCCACCAAGATTTATCAGGTGAACTCGAGACTGCTTTGTATGAACTAACACAATTAATGTAATATAGCTTAATGAAATAAGCCATTAATTAGCTTTTCAGTTTCTTTGTGTCAAATATCGAAATAAAATCTAATAGTTCAGATCTGATCCAAATACAGGTATAAATGTTAAAAAGTTAAATTAACTTTAACAATGTACAATAAATGATTGCGAAACTTTCTGGAAAATAAATATGTATTGTAAAACTTCTCGAACAGCCCCTATTGATCTTAGTTGTTAATGCTACTCTTAAATAACAAAATGAACAACATGAAGGAAGAAAAATGACCTTTTCTAAAAATGCTTCTCGGTGCATGGGCCATAGGGTAAGTCTTTGAGCGCCAGCAGGTGCGCTTAAGCCCTCGGGGGCAAAGAACTCGACGACCTTCCTCGACGCGGAGGGGCGTCTTGGCTCACCGCTCGCGCCTGTCGTCGGGGCGTCTCGAGCGTAAATAACGTCTCTGATTCGGCGCCGCATAAACTGTTTATGTACGGCGGTCCTTGGCCTCGGGCGCGTTTTAGGGCTCCGGGGGAGATCCCCCCTCTCCCTGAGGAGGTCTATCCAGCCTCGCTATAGTTTGAATGTTAAAATATTTTACGGTCATGAGATAAGGCACAAACGTGTCTTAAATCGGTAGTCCGAAAATCCAGACTAAAATACTTATTATTTCTGCACGTTTATATCATTATTTGTACCTCGAAGCCCTTCTCAAATATTGAGAACACAAATTGCCTTAATGCATTTTTCATAATTATTGCCATCTCTGACTTAACGTTCCGCGTTTTAGGCCCAAAGTAGTTCAAAAGCAAAATTGCAAATCGATATTCATAGAATAGCATTTCTCCAATATTTTAGATACGCTTAAAGTTACAGTAGTTCATAGACCACTCACTAGCTGATAATTTTGATTAAAATCATACTAGAGTTCTTCTAATGCCATTTTCCTTCCTTAGTGAACAAATAAAAAATTCCTTCTTTTTGTACGCAATTATACAATTTCTTTTTTTTTTTCCAAGCGCATGTGCATTCTCACCCCGACGAAGTATCCAACTGTTTCACTTGCTTGTAAATCACCGTACCTGTTATTACGTTCGTGACAAAGCGCCAGGTGACTTGATGTACTCGTTCGTCCGCGGACAAACCGCAAATTCACACACCTTATCCTTGTCCCAAGGTGTGGGACAAAGGTTATGGTGAGACGCGACGAAGATGCGGCCCCCTGGAGCTGCCTCGCAGCCATTTCGGAGGCCGTGCCCCGCCCCGCCCCCGCCATCGCGTCGCGCCCGGCCCGACGCTCCCGGCCCGCCCCGCATCGCGTCGCGCCTGGCCCGACGCTCCGCGTCGCGTCGCGCCTGGCCCGACGCTCCCGGCCCGCGCTTTACGACCGTCGAAGGGAAATCGTTAACCCAGCGCCTTCCCAGGCATCGCGGGCGTCGCCCGTAGGCGCCCCCGCGGTGCTGACGTTTAGGGGCCGCTGTACATTAGGCAAGATCTGTCCCCGCCACGCCGCCGACCTTGTTAACGACCCCTTAATTAGTACGTGTCACTGAGAGTCGTTGGAAGTACTGAATATTCTAATTTATTATGCGAGGAAAGTCTGTGCTGCATGAATCACGTACTCACTGATGAGGGATGATCTTCATGAGTGTAATGATTACTGAAACACTTTTTACCAACTCATAAAATATATTATTCATTGATAAATCTTGTCCACGCAAATTATCAACAAATTCATGGTAGCTAAAAACTTCTTGGCATTTCCAGTACAACACAAGGGTTATGTACTTTCCCTAGTTTATTAATTTTCCACGTAGAAATTGCTCATAACCCATCTCCAGTTAATAAACTTAGTATACGGTGAAGAATAAATTGCTTCTTTGGAGCACATAAAGAAAGTGAATAATAATACAAAAGTAAGTTAGCAGTGATTGAGAGATTCAAAATTATCTTACCATGCATGAGAAAGTTAGGACAATTCATTGTTCAAGGATACTACGGATTTGACAATCATGGCATCGTTTCTAAATACTGCTCGTCAAATGATAATCAAGATCTGTGCCACGCAAAGTTTACTGCAGCACTTTTGGAAGCAGTAAGTTGCCTGAAATTGCAGCACTAAGATTTAATGACGACCTTTCATCAAGCACACCCCAAACCGAGTTAACATATTCTACTAAACTTAGCTTACCAGTGCGCCTAAAACTTTTTACTGCTATTCACAAAGTAAATCCGCTTGCTATAACGTAGGTACGGCAATTTTTCCATCCTCGCTTTACTATTACAACAGGCGTGCGGAATGAGAAATCTGGAATGACATTCTTACGCCCAAAGTGTTTTGAGGCGCTTGTCGCTAATGTGGGAATAAACTGCAGGCACTTCGACAAGAAATAGACAGTCTCTAACACAGTTTCCAAAGAAGATGTATACGTGCCAAGTCCTACCTCAAAATGAGATTATATCAATACGTTATTATTGAAGCAAAACACACATAACGCATAACACGCATAAAAACATTATCCTTTGTCCTGTATTCTCTGTATCGTACAGTGAGAAACTGAGATGGAGAAAGAATTTTAGAAACATTCAGGCGCCCCATTGCGAATTAATTTCATAAATGTACAGTGAGAGATGAACACACAATAAATGTTTGTGAGTCTTCCTGGCGTATCCGACTCTCCTCAACTCAAAGCACTGGATCAATTAGTATTAACTTTCATTTTAATAAATATCCATTCGATGGCAATAACATGTTCAGGCACTGAAAACAAATGCGCAAATAGTAACATTTCAGGATATAACAGGTATGCCACTACAGAATTTACGCAAGTAGTAGTTACTCCAAAAATAAAATGATGAGATTATCCGTATATTATTATAAAAGAGTAAAGGAGCCTCCCTGCTCGCAGACTTGCGTGCTATATTTTAATAGTACGATATAATTGTGAAAATATAAAATGATAATATATATTTTTGTATACCATTATAATAAATATTTTTCGATCCAATAAAAATCGTTCATAATTAATTGATTGATTGGTGATTCCGGGCGCGTTAACGGCTAAGGGCATTATTTCCGTAAGCGTAGTGCATGTTTCCCCTTGAGAGGTGACAGTTATCTTCCCCGGCTAGATGATGAGATTCGGCCCCGACCGACCAGTTGGTTAGCAGGATTTTCCCAACCATATATCTCCCAACAACAGGGCACCGCTTTAGCCGGGACAAGCTCAAAGCTCCCAAACGGTCTCCCGACATGTCTGGAACTCCAGTGATATCAGTTAATGCCCTGAGCCACCTCTCCTAATACAAATGTTCATGAAATGTTCTCTTAAGGCAGAGACTATGATGCATTTTCCGTTTATGGTACGAAAAATTGTGTCATCACACTATCAGCCAATCGCAGCGAGCGAATTGTGAGAGTTGACGAACATGTGTGTGTGTGTGTGTGTGTGGGGAGGGTCATAATAAAGATGTTTCCAAAAATAAAAAGCATCAACGACAAATAAAGAAGTGTTTCTTCCCGAAAAAATAAAGACAGTTAACCAATATTTTTATTAAAAGGTAAAACAAATGTTGAAGTACTTAAAAACGGTGTTTATCATGTATGTGTAGCCATTTTAGAGTAAATAAAACACTTTTAAGGCATTTACGTGTTAATTTGTTATTTTTCGACCTACTTCGGATTATCCGCGCACTTCGCTTATACGCAGTTCCCGATCCACCCAATTACGCCGATAATCGAGAGTCTAGTGAATTTTGAACATCTGCTTTTGCAATATAGTTTTTCCGTAGCCTGCCGAACCAAAATGTTGGAAGTCTCAGCTTTGTGACGTACTGTTGCTCGGAAAGTCATTATCGCGCCGGTCTACCTCTGCCATGAAATGACGCAGCTCGCAGAGCATCAAGAGCGTCGCTAAGTCGCCTTTAGAGGCACTCGCTCGCTCTCAGGCGAGGTTACTCTCCAGTCATTTTCGCACCCGCGCAAAAAAACCTCGCCCCACTTTTCAGGACACGAGCGATGGTTTTCTGCTGGCTTCATCAGACACCTCCCGTTAGATGCGCGATTCCCTGAACAGCTTAAGGGTTTTATGAGGCAAAGAACTGAAAAGACCTTTTTCCATAGTAGATTTCATGTTTGTAAAAGGAGGGTATCTACGGTTAGATTTTCAAGAAAACGTTTCCTACCTACCAACATAATTTCTATAGAATTTCTAAGACTAAAACGTCTTTAACCAGATAAAACATCACATACGTTTTCATCGAAACCTACTTAAATGGAATATATATTATAGTCTCATAATTACCACACAATACGCTCAGATCTTCCTCATTTTTCAGAACCAAAGATTCTTACAATTGCTGGGTACAATCATAGTTCTAATTTGGGCCCAAGACTCTATAACAATATTGAAGAAAAATACTCTCAATTATCAACTGCAAATTACAAAAAATCTAAATAGAAAATAAAAAACCTAATTCAAAAAACCTATTATAATTTATAAGGTTCGCATATAAGTTCGCTGATCTCCTCTGATACAAGTAATTGTTATTTTGTTATTTTTTTATTGTTTTTGTAATATTATATTTGTATCTTTACATTAGACTAACATTAAGATCCTTTATGTAATTTAGTGTTATTAATTTATTTATGATTACTTGTAAGATCTTTTATGTGAAACCCTTGAACACTTGCTTCGCTTTTTCAAGGGGGTGCTAGAACTCTTTTTATTTATATTATGCTAATATGTAATGTTCATGGCTAGCAATAAACATATTATTATTATTATTATTATTATTATTATTATTATTATTATTATTATTATTATTATTATTATTATTATTATTATTATTATTACTTGCTTAGTTTCGTTTAATACCTATACTTTAAAGAGTAATTTCTCTCTCCCTCTCATATATATATATATATATATATATATATATATATATATATATATATATATATATACATAAAATTTACTGGTATGTAAAATCTTTGCTCAGTCTTCGTACAACTATAGGAAAATTAAGGTTATAATAATATAAATAAAGAGTTTAAAGGCTTTGTTTTAGAAAACGATGATCGGATTAACAAGAACAGACACATAAAAATGAAGTATTAAAAGAAATAATAAAGAACGACCACCATTTAAAAAGAATTACATGATGACCGGGCCTTGGCACAGTGAGAGGCAGGGGAATCAGAAGAACACCAAGAAAACCTGGCAAGGGCTGGCTTTGTTCACCACGATTTACACGCGGATCAACTAAAGAGAACAAATTACATAATAAGCGTAGGACTGTGCATGCGTTGCGTCTCATTCCGGAATCGCGGCCGTGTGAGGCGGGGCCTAAAGATTCTTAATATAAACTATTACGGACGCTCTCTGCAGCGCGCTCGATCCTTGTACCCTCTTGCAGGAAGCATAAGACAGACCACTGCCACGGTTATGGAAGTGGCAAATGCTAGGAGTCCACTGGCGGGACACAAGTAGGCCCGACCGATGAAAACGAGCGTGCAATCAGCGCTTTCTACACCCACGATCAAATAATAATAATAATAATAATAATAATAATAATAATAATAATAATAATAATAATAATAATAATAATAATAATAATAACAGACCACATTTTGCGCTGTGTTGTAGAGGTACCGCCAGTCCCTAGACCTGCACTTTACGACGCTCGTCGCACCTGAAGTAGATTTTATATTAAATCGACTCATTACATCCTTAGTCGTGAAGTAGAGGAATAATAATAATAAGAAGAAGAAGAAGAAGAAGAAGAAGTATTAATTATACCTAATTCCCCCGTATTTCATTTTTCCCACAAAAGTGAAATATTCCCAACATGCAAGGTAAGCATTAGTGAAAACTGTACCATGCGACATTAGTGCTACTATGCTTGCACCCAGAAACAACGGACAGATTATAGGCCCTGGAGAAAAGATCCTAAGGCGACGTAGGAGCCATTGGGTAGGGATATAGAGAGTACATCTGGATACAGAGAGTAGCGCATTCCTTTGCGCCGCGAAATCCGGCATTTTACATTTAACTTCAAAAAAATTTGAAAAGTACGGAAGTGTGTGATGGAAACCACCAATCTATCGTAACAAATATTAATAATCTATTCTTCAAAAATATCCAAAATGTCTTCCTTTGCACCGGGAGCGGTAGCTCAGTGCATCAACTGATGTCACTCCAGCGCCTCTCACCGGGAGGTCCTAGGTTGGAGTCCTGACGGTGGCAGGATTTTCGACACTACCTTTTCAGCTAGGTCGAATTCAGTCGCTGTCTGGAGGAGAATTCTAGCGGCCGCCTGCTCTGATCGGTAGTTTTCCGTGGTTTCTCCGATCAACACCAGGCGAATGGCGGAGCAGTATCCTACCAAACGGACGATCTGTCCTTCCTCTTCCTTGTCCTATCCTCTCTTCTTACACACACACACACACACACTTACACTAACATGCATTACACTACCACATATCCCGGGAGGCCGGTCGGGAGCTTAGAGCTTGTCCCGATTGGGGCGGTGCCCCGCTGGTGGGAGAGTCCTGGTTAGGGGGAAACTCCACTAGCCGACGATAGGTCGGCGCCGGATATCGCCATCCAGCGTGGGAAGATCACCGCCATCTCCCGAGAGGAAAACATGCACTACACTAACGGGACTGACCAGAGCAGTTGATGCGCCCGGAAACATGAAAAATCAATCAATTAGTCTTCCTTTGTAATTATTCCTCCTGATCTACCGCATTCTACCTGGCAGCGCTGCTCGGTGGGAGGATATTAAACGTGGGCGATTGCGCTACGCCGAGTCTGGGGGCTCTCTGCCTGTGCCTACGGCCGACGAAGCGCGCCCTGCAGCGGCCGCTGGCGCCGACCCACTTGGCGTCGTGCGCGCGCAATTTTCTTCGCCGGCGGCGCAGCAAAGAGGCAACGGGCGCCTTCACGCTTCGCCGGCCGCGCTCTCGCCCCACGAAGTAAAAGGGCAGGCTGGTGGGTGGTGGCAGGCCTTCTGCAACGGCAGCGGTGGGTGGGGCACACTCACAGAGAGTAGACGATGTAGTCGCTGTGTCACAGGTTGCTTCGGTTGTTTTTCAAAGCAAATACTAGCGCATGTATGGCGCTTGGGGAGTGTCTGGATTGGTGAGAAAATGTTTGTAGTATAACTTAACTAATGGATTCTATTTTGACTGAACGATTGTATCAAAATATACAGAGGAGTGCTTTTTATCTAAAATGCTTGTATACTAAACAAAATCTCACATACATTTGCAATTAAGAACAACGACTTAATTCATAGACCTATGTGAAAATGAAAATTCCTCAATTTCAATGTTGAACCTAATTGTTTTCTTCATTTATTCCGGATGAAGTCAGGGTCCTAAACTCGACAGTCCTTCTCTTATGCAATCGCCGCTGTCCTCGGCTGCAGCCCATCCTCGATTTCGCATCGCCGTCGCCACCGCTGGTCGGACCGGAGCCGCGCGCTTCACCTTCGCGACAGTCGACAGTCGGCGTCGTGTTTACCTCTCCGCTCTGTACACAGGCGGCGCTGCACTCCTGGACCCATTACCGGCGAGGGCACCGCGCACTCACCCGCGGCGTCAGCGCGAGGCGCGGTCCCACGCAGGGCTGCCACTCCGCGCTCATCAGCTGGGCGCCACGGCCACAGGGGCTTGTGTGCCGAGTTAAGAAGCTGCAATTCGTTAAGTAGATGAAAAGGAAATTACAAACATTACGTAACGAAAACCTTATTTGTCGATCAATATTGGTTGTTTCACAGTCTTGCTTGTTTTTCCTTGGTTCTACAATGAATGGGTGTCTGCTATATTTAGCTAGTTACTGTAATACCATGGAATGGATTTTATTTGTTCTTATATTGTGCATGAACATGAATGATATGAGTGATTAACATGTGCATGAAAACTGTGTTGCTTATAAAGTGAAGGAATCATTATTATATTAAGAAATCCGAACAAAATATATGTCCTGAACATTACGGTTAATACAGTTCAAGATATTACGTCTTTTTAAAACGTTTTCATTGAGATTATTGTCAATAACTTCAATGGTTTAATAATTCTCTGAATGGAAAGGCTCTTAGAGTTATCTAGAGCCGCACAAAACACGTTCGGAGAAAAGTGGTCTGTGCACAGTTTGCGGGTAGTTTCGCACGTGAGAACCACCATGAGCTCTTACAAAGGGGAAAAAATTAATACAAAATTTTAATAGTAAAAATAATTTAAAATAAAATGTTTAAAAAATGATATCGCTTCCGTACTCACGCAGTTTCAACTGAATAAGTATGCAGAGGTGTGCAACGTGCCAACGTGCAAAGTTCTCGAATGTTTAATTGAGTTTTCGACCTAGAGAGTACCAATACTAGTTTGTACATGTCAATGAAAATGGAATAAATACCTCGTTTAATTTAATAGAATCTCTTGAGCGATAAACGCTGCCGAGTGATGGCTGCAACATTCATTTTCCATCGACACCTTTTCGTTCGGAGGGCGCAGCACGATAATAGGTCTATGCCGGTAACCTTCATTCTCTCAGCGCTGAACTAGTATTTTCACACATGGGGTCTCAATGCTCTGAACTCGTCGGTGAGAACGATCGGAACTGAGTGACTTTGGGTCCGGCTCCAGAATTAACCCACGTCCTAAAGAACATTTCGAGGGACAAATTGATCACATTTCGACGATCGATTTTACAGACTACGATTAGAAAACTTTCGACGGATTCGTAAGGTTCCACACGACTCGAAAACCACGTAACAATATTCTTACATAATCGTATCCAGCTATAACACTCGTTTTATTCTGTTCAACAACGAATAAGCATCCAGATTCGGTGGCTGTGCTTCTGGTTCCACAACATATCCCATTCGAATCGTCATTGGCTGCCCTAAAAGAGAAGGGCCGAAAGGCGTAAGCCCACTCCCTCGGCTATCTTGTCTATGGAATACAGCATTCTTAATCACTACCATCATCATTGTCATAACCACCAGCATCTCACATATTCATAGTCTTTTTCTTTGGTCGTATCAAGACTGCGCAAAGCGGAATCCAATACCTCACCGAGGGGAGGGGCGCTCGCGGAGTTGCGACGCGGCGATGAGAGCGTCATAGGAGAGCGGTGTCGATTTCATCCCTCCAGCGGAGCGGCGGGCAGGAGGCCGGCGTCCAGTTGCTTCTGCCAGAGGCAGCCTCGCTCTCCTCCGACTCGCTCCTCACTGCCCCGCCCGCCCCGTTGATCCTCATCCCACCCCACTTCGCCTCACCCAACCCTCTCCCTGCTCCACCCTTCCCCGCCTTCCTCCAATCCACCTTGCACGGCGCCGCTCCTCACTGCACGCCCGCCCCGTCGAACCCCGAACTTCCGCACCATCTCGTGCCACCCACTTCGACAAGCATCGGCGTACTCTCCTTTCTCCACCCTCCCCGCCCTAATTTTCACCGCCTTGCTCTGCTCCGCCTCTTTCTTCATCGCTCCTCTCTGCCCCGTCCCGCTCCGCCGAGCCCTGTTCAGCAATGCTCTATCTCGAGCTAAACGCCGGAGCAGTCCCCTAACAAACGTGCCACAGACCGCGCGCAATCTTCCGTTCCCGCGCGGGATCGCACTATCCAGCGGGAGAACATCACTAATGAACCAACCAACCAAAATGGAGCTAACGCCCTCTCCCAGCTCCGACCCGATCCGTCTCGCACCACTCTGTCACACCTGCTACTCCCTACTCTTCTCCGCCTTGTTCCGCACCGCACTGTTCTTCACCACCCCATCCCACATCGTCCCATCTACCCTAGACCTATTCATATACGCACCGTTCCGTACCGCAATCCTCTACCACGTACCATCCGCCTCGCTCCACATCGTCTACTCTGTTAAACGCGCTCCTTTCTGCTCCGTTCCGACACACACCGTGTGCTCGCTAGTTCCGCACGGGGTGGATTTTTAGAGGGAAAGGCGTCGTGTAGGTCGTCTCCAAATCTTACGTTCCAGCGCAGGAGGATCACCGCTACCTGTCGCAATATGACAAATACCACAATCTCGGGTCTGATGATGAGAGTAGATGACGCTCCCGAAAACATTAATCAATCGTACCGCTTCTCCCCTCCCCGTCCTCCCTTTCCCAGCCCTTCCCTCACGTGCTTGGCCCTGCGCCGCTTCATTCCCCCCACACCGCCTTACCTCATCCCGACTCCTCCCACCCCACCGCGCACTATTTTTCTCCACCTCGCTTCATTTCGTCTTGTCTCTCCGCGCTTCCTTCTGCCGCTCCCTCACCGGCCGCCGCGCGCGTCATCCCGCCCCGCCCTGCCCCGCCCCAACTCCCCTGCCGATTTCGATTATTCCGTCACAAATCCCGGCGGCATCACGTTGCGAAGTGATATATACTTGGGTTTTTCTTACTTGGCAGCTGAGGTATTATCTCCAACACGGCACCACTTTTCTTTCTCGGTCCTGCCGCAAGATGTCGCACGATCGCTACCGTATCAAGCAGTGCTGCAGATCAATCGACTCTAGCGGCACGACCAAGAAAGACGACATCATGTGCATCATGTTTTTCTCGACATCAATGTGCTCTTCGACTTCATCTCGACATCGTGTGCTACCTTGTAAATGGTTTTTTAGGCGTATTTAACTTTTTAAAGGTCTTTTTTACGAAATGTATTTTCTTTTCTTTTCGTCTGAGTTGAAAATGAGCCATTTAATCGAATAGTTTTCTATCGATAATGAACCAGATTTATCTGGTGAAGACTGCGTGTTTTGGATTTGCATGTCGCATTTTGCAACTTGGAGCTCCAAAACGTGCTTTCCTTGTGCTCCTTCGCACAAATGAAAAAAATGCACAAGTGATGGGTCATGAACGAGCGCTGGGCACAGATTCCTGATGCCACCAAAACATCATCGCTTCATGGAGCATCTCAATAACCTCGACTAATCCTAGCGTGAAGACGCTCTACCAGAAAGGTAAGGCAACGGAGGCAGTGTTAATTCAAAGGATTAGAAGATATATGACTTTCATATCTCCATTGCTTCATAAAACGCCCAAAAAACAATGTTCTTCCATTTGTTTCTCCTTGTTGTGTTTCTTCCTCGAGCACTTCACCCGCCCGTCCGCTCCTCGAGGCGCGCAAGAGGTGAAGCGCTGGAGGGGGGATGCGCCCCGTGCGTGCGTGAGTGAGGAGAGCCCCGGGCTGTTTACGCGCGCGCGCCAGGCCTTAAGCTGGCGCTAACAAGCGGCTCGCAAGCGACGAGAGCGCGGCCCCGCCCCCGCCCCGTCCCCCACAGCGAAGGGCGCGCCCGCGGGGGCAGCGGCACGGCAGGGAGACGGTTGGCGGCGACGGGGTAGGCGCTGGGAACGGCCGAGGCGACGGGGATAGACAACAGCAGTGGTGCGGGTGGCGGCCATTGCGGAAGCGGCGGGGGCGGAGGGGGGGGCACAGCGGTGAGATGCCAGTGGAGGGGGTAGCAGCGGTGGTGGCTTGACAGGTTGTTGTAGATAACCGGCGAAAAGATCAAATTTAATGCAGATGCTACTGAAGTTGAACTACCATCTTTTTTTGTCGCGAATTCGCCATCCTAGGACGCGGATCACGTGGACGCGCCACTTGTATCCACCGAGACCCAGTCATATATTCCCGGGGGCAAGTGCACGTGACCTTTTTTTGGGAGGGGGGATCATCAATTTTACGCCGCATCCAGTTTTCCACCCCAGTGATGTGACCCTGGGGGATGAAGTATGAGATGGTATGAGATGATGTTGATGATGAAATGTGAATTGACAATTACAAACACACACAACCATGCCCGAGACGGGACTCGAGCCCGCGATCCTTCCGTCCGAGTTCGCCATGGCACTACTACCTTAATGATCTCGGCTATCTGAATCGGCATCATCATCATCATCATCATTATTATTATTATTATTATTATTATTATTATTATTATTATTATTATTATTGTTGTTGTTATAGAAGGGGCTGTTATATTAAACTTGAATTTCATGAAAATGTTTTATTCAAATAGAATTCTTAAAGAGTAATTCAAATGGGAAGTTTAGCAATTGCTTCGTTGTCTCCCTCAACCACAAATACATTAACTACGTCTTCCAACAGATGAATCTTGTCTGTAGCAAATACAATTTCATAAGTAACAGGTGGGAGTCCACAAAATTACTACAAAACCACTGAATCCAAAGATAAATCGATTTTCCATTCCATTTCCTCTCAACGTTGTTTTCTTCTCACAGTTAATTTATTTATCACTTCAACCTTGCATCCCACTTTTTTTCTCTCTAACCAGTTTTGTCCCCTACCCTTTTAGCCTCTCATTAATTTGTCTTTTTATCCTCAATATTAAGAAGCCCTATCTTTGCTTTGATGCAGAACGCAGTTTACTCTTAGCAGTGGTGTGTTCATAATCATTCCTCCATTGTTTTATTTCCTCCTTGCTCTACGCCATGAGAGCAACTCTCCGCCCCCCTTCCTCCACTCGCCTCTCTGCTCCACCCCACTGCCTTGAAGGCTCCTCGGTCCCCACCCACCCCACCTATAACGCACCCATCCTCCTGACAATTCGCCCGCCTCACATACCCCTTGCCCCTTTGTCCACCCACCCACCCGACCATTCGCCCGTTCGTCCTTACACGTTCGCCCCTACATCCACTCTAACTCCCAAACTCTAGCCCACACACCCACCCTCCCGACCACTCCCCCGCCCATCTGGCTAACTACTCACCCGCCCGACCACTCACCCGACCGCATCCCAACCTCTCACCCACCCAACCCCTCGCCAGTTCAACCACCCGCCTACACCAGCCCTCCCTCGCCCGCCCTCCGGCCTTGTACTTGGCGCGCTCGGAGGCGGCGGCCGCCGCCGCCTCGAAGAAGCATCGCCCCCATTACGTCATTACCGGCTTGTTTACCCGCCGCGGCGCGCCACTAAATTACGTTTCTCCCTCGCCCCCCCCCCCGCCCCTCGGAGACGCCGGCCCGGCGTTGCGTCGCCTCGCTCGCCGCCCGCACCTGGAGAACCAACACGGCGCTGCGGAACACGGCGGGCGGGGGAAGGGGCGGGCCCAGGGGCGGAAGAGGCCACGTGCATGCGGCCACGCGGGGAGTTTATTAATAGGAGGGCCGATAAGGAACACGGCCAGACGATGAAGTGCGGGGGACGGGGGGCAGAGACATTATAGTAAGCCCGTAAAGTAAATGAGTATTACGCGAAAGGAGGAAATGAGATGGCGAAGTTAAGCATCGGCAGTGAAAGGGTGAATCTAAATTCTACTAACAAACTTCCGTAGATTCTGAGTGGAAGAGGAGCGAGTACGTTCAAAAATGTATGTCACATACAGGTTAGAACCCTTCATTGTGAAGCGATGGATCACTGTGCGCAGCGCAAAGGAATGGGAGCTCACTTTGAATCGCTTTTTCCCTCGAGAAGCTCGGATTTCGGGTACCCGTACGACCATTTTTGCCTCATTCACACAAGGGGACTTCTCTAGCGTCGTAGTGTTCGGATTCATCTTCAAGGTGGGAAATCGGGAACTTCTAAGTTTCCTCATTTCGTTTTCAAGAATTTCAAGAGAGTAAATTGTAATTTTACATTTATTTTCATTGACGCAGTGGCTCGATCAGTAACATTACTGACAAAAAAGAATATTCTGCTATGCCATTTAAGATAACATGCTAAGCCAATGTTAGTAAAGATACACGGTGATAGTTTTTACGCGATCCTATGGCTGAAAGAGGACATGCATAGTAGGAAAGATGACAGCCGGCGCCTGGTGGTCACACGGAAGCTTCATTCATAGGAGAAATAATAATTTAAGGGATCATGTGAGAATAACAATGGAGATATCGGGCAGAAGGAATAATCATCATGTATGATTAAAGTATGAGTGCTGACAAAAAGTTTGAAGACTGGTTGTAAATAATTGGGTATTTTTCATGTAGTTCGGACCACAGACATTCGTTCACCAAAAAAATTCGCTTCTTGAAGATTGTGTAAAATTGTAAAACTAAGTCTCTTATAATCAACCAATAAACACCTGATTTGCCGATCCGATGGCCGAGATCGTTAAGGCAGTAGTGCAGTAGCAGTCTCGGACCAGAGGATCGCCGGTTCGAATTCCGCCTCGGGCATGGATATTTGTGTGCATTTGTGTTGTCCTTACGTATTGTCCCCAGTTCTCCCTGCAGTTTAAAAACAATGGTCGCCATATGACCAAGCGACCTTAGAAATAATAATAATAATAATAATAATAATAATAATAATAATAATAATAATAATAATAATAATACCAACAACAACAGCAAACACCCGAATTACCTACTCCGAAAATTCTGTAAATTTTATCAGAACGTTTTAACTTCTGCATAAGATGTCAACCTCGTGAATCAACGGAAACAGAAGATACAAATGTTTGAATGGAAAACACACAGTTAAACATGAAGTCAAACAAATCAAAAATCACTATCGCTCGACTAACACATTTCAAGTCGTACAAAGAAGGGAAACAGTTCTAAAATTGAGAAGCTTTCATGGAAAGATTCATCTTCACCAAAAAGAACAGGTAAGTAAAAAAAATAGAAGGTAAACACATGAAATGACCGCGTAGGCACGACTTCTAAAACGGGAACGTAAATGAAGACGTAGAAAACAACTTCTGAAAAAAAAAAGTCTCCGTGCAAGTTCTGGAGCCACGGTCTGTGTCGCTATCCCACTTTCATGATGGGTGGTTCCGCATTACGCCGATGCCATTCTCAGTTTTTTGCTACTTTAATCTCTCTTTCTGCCACACTTTTCCTCGTATACAACTATTGTGTTTCTGGCCTCATACACTCGCTGAGTTATTCGTATTTTTTCACTTGCGCTTCTTTTACATCGCTTTATTTAATTTGAGTGGTTTTTGAGCAGATAATGGCAGTAAATTATATAAATTCTTCCAGTAGTTTTGTTAGGCAATATCCATTATTTTCATCTTCGAATGACACAATGGTTTTTTTGAATACGGTGAAAATTCTCATTCTAGGACCAATAATGACACAATGGAATGTTCATGATGCTTCCCTAAATTCAAATTCAGCATTTAAAATAATTCTTGAATCATAGATCAAGGAGGTCGATAGATCCATGCTCTCTGGCTGAACTAAACCACATGGAATGTGCTTGTTTTTAATGCTGACAAATGAGAAAATAGAATATCTAAACAAGAACATAATATCGAATGCCTACGTCCCTAGCCAAGAGGCACAACAATGCATCCGAAACAACTTTATTATTTACGCGAAAAACTCGTCAACAGAATCTTTGAACTGGATTTCTCTAAGCGTTTTGTAAAAACTGCCGGTTTGTTGTTGAATGTAAAAACACCTTTCGCTTTTTATCTCTTCTAGTCCCTTCATCTTTCTTTGCTTTCACTTCCCATGTTGCCCCATGGAGCATTCTCTTTTACCCCTTTGCATTAGACTATTTCCCGTACCAATGACGAACGGCACGAAGATTACGATGTAATTAGAGACAGCACGAGAACTGTAACTTCACATTCTATGATGCTTAACATATAATACAACTAATGCAATAACTGCCCAAGTTGGTTAATATAACTAATATGACTTCGCTGACACCCCTCCCATCGCCTACAATGGATGTGATCATCATCACACTATCTTCCAACGTATCATAACCACAAGATCATCACATTTTTGTGATGGGTCCAGCAGCAGTACACAAGACCATAACTCGTACTCTAACCCTTAAACCATCACCAGTTGTACCAACCCTGCTCACCGCCGCCGCCGCCGCCGTTCGCTTTCCTGCTCCTCGTACTTTCTCGTTCCGCGCCGAAACAAGACGTTTTGTTGCCGGAGGAAACCGCCCCTCCTCCTCCTCCTCCGCCGCCGGCGCAGCGCGACTTTTTGGGCGCGCAGCTGCACGGTCCGGGGCTGCAGGGAGGGAGGCTGCGGGCCGCAAATGAGTTCCTTCCGCGCCGCCTTGGCCGCCCACTCGCCCTCCGCCCCGCCCCCTCCCTCCAATTCGTCAGGGGCACCACGGCGAAGCGAACGAGAGCGGCCCCGGGTCCGCACGGAGGCGCGTGCGAGAGAGGCTCCCACCACAACAGAGACCGGCGCATTCAGCGGGATGCAACACGTTCTCCTCTCATTATTGGTGTTTCCGGGCCCGTTATCCGTCACGGTTTGATTGATTGATTTTTTCGAGTTTCCGGGCGCGTCAACTGCTTCGGTCATTAGTCCCGTTAGTGTAGTGCATGTTTTTTTTCGGGAGATGGCGGTGATTTTCCCCTCGCTGGATGGCGAGATCCGGCACCGACCTACCGTCGGCTAGTGGGGTTTTCCCCTAACAAGGACTCTCCCACCAGCGGGGCACCGCCCCAGCCGGGACAAGCTCTAAACTCCCGACCGGTCTCCCGGAATATGTGGTAGAGTAGTGCATGTTAGTGTGAGTGTGTAAGGGGAGAGGATAGGACAAGGAAGAGGAAGGACAGATCGCGCGCGGTCCGTGGCCCGTTTGGTAGGGTACTGCTCCGGCACTTGCCTGGTGTTGATCGGAGAAACCACGGAAAACTACCGATCAGAGCAGCCGGCCGCAAGAATTCTCCTCCAGACAGCGACTGAATTCGACCTAGCTGGAAAGCTAGTGCCGAAAATCCTGTCGCCGTGGGGAGTGGGAACCTAGGACCTCCCGGTCAGAGGCGCTGCAGTGGCATCAGTTGATACACTGAGCTATCGCACCCGGGTTATCTGTCACGGTCATCACACACGTAAGTGTAGTGCGTGTTAAATCAAGGTAGCTGGCGGTGTTTCTCTTCCGCTACAACGAGAGATCCAGCGCCAACCTTCTGTCGGCTGGTGGAGTTTTCCTCAAGCAGGGATTTCCCAACGGTCGGGCACTGCTCCAGCCGGAACAAGCTCTTAGCTCCCGAACGGTCTCCCAACATATGAAGTAGTGTAGAGCATATGAGTGCAAGTGGGTTTAAGAAAGGGAGGACGAAAGAACAAGGAAGAGAAAGGAAAGATCGCGGGCGGTTCGTGCTTTATGAATGTACTGCTGAGACATTCGCCTGATATTGATCGGAGAAACCACGGAAAACTACCCATCACAGTGGTCGATCTCTAGAATTCTCCATCAGACAGCAGATGAACTCGGCCTAGCTATGTAGCTAGGGTTGATTTCTTTCGCCCTAATGGTAAATACTTCCACTGGCCACGCAGACGAGCCTATGGGCATAAGGGTCGACACGAACCGACGTACACGGGTCAATGGGCCACTTCCGACTGCCGAGGATGGGGAGGGTCCCATCCCGAAACATGAGAGTGGAAACAGTTTTCGGATGTGACAGCATGGGCGGGCTCCTGAGGTGGCCGTAATGGTTAAATGACTAACCAAAAATAAAAGTACAAGTACAACTCTGCCAACAATGACTATATACTATGGCAAATACTAGACAATAACTATGTTCAATTATTAACATAGTTCGGTTCATTTATCAACCTAAGTATTCACGAAACAAATGCTGTCTAATTCGCTGGTTTGTTTTCAATTTTCAAAGATAATTCGAGTGCATCTCCCTCCAACAATACAGCAATTCTGGTGGTGAGAAAATCCACGAATGGAGGTGAAGCTTTTTTTCAACAAGTCGTGATCGGTGGCTTTTCAGTTTTATTACGAAAAGGATGCACTATAAAGCCGGTCGCATAGTTTTTTAGTACTGAAGTTTGGTACTTCCAGAAGAGCATTCCATATCCAAAGCCCATGTCACACCATTTGACAGAGAAGTAAACATTTTTTAAAGCGAGTATAGTTTCATATATATTCGATTGTAAATAAATAATGTAAGCTTACGCACACTACAACAATATTTATATCTGTATATGAGAAGAATCCCTTCTTGCGGTGATACAGCGAGGGTGGATTGAGTGGCTTTCGCTGGGATCTAATGACGCTGGATGCAACAGAAGTACGCATCATATTAAAGTTAGTTAGATTTAAGATATAACAAAGAAAAGTTGATGGTTGGTCTTTCCAGACCAATTTTGACATACAGTAAACACGAAGGTGTTAATAATAATAATAATAATAATAATAATAATAATAATAATAATAATAAAATATTAAAGTTAATAGTAGAATTATACATAGTGGTAAATGAATAGTACTGTCACAACTTCATATAGTAGTTTTTAGATATTACACCTGAGAAATAAATTAATAAATAAATAGAATGTTACAATTTTAATTATGATGTAAATATTATGAGTTTGCAAGGAATTAAAATGTAATACCTACGCAATCCTTCATATCATTGGCTGACTGCAATTATCTCTGACCATTGATCGATTCTCCCTCTCGTTAGATAAGAGAAGCACTCAGCGTAAAACAAGCTAGAAATAGAAAGTGACGAGCTCATGATGAGTTCCTCGGGTGAAGAACTTTAATTAACCAGTATGGCATTCAGGCTGCTAAGAGGTCTGCACAAATTTTGCTCATAACACAAGGATGCAGTATCACAAAGTTTGAAGTAATAAAACGCTCTTTGTCTGCATGCTCCTGAGGTCAGATAACTACGCTTTACCATATCTTCATGCCCTCACCCTCCCCATAAAACGTGGATTTCATTGTGCGACATCGTTAGTAGATAATCTAATAACACAGACCTTCCATAGTACCTTAACATCATAAAGGAAGAATGCAAATTGGTACCGTCATCAGTCCATTGCATTGCATTCTTCATCCTATACCATTAAAATTTAATGGCCACGATGCGTTGTAATAATTTTAATAAAGTATCTCATCTCATAAGGTCGTTAAATAATTCTTACTCTTATCCATAGTGCCTATAAACCTTTTTAAGAAGTAAGAATTTAAGTCATTCACTATTTTGTTAACCCTCCGATGCACCGCTTTGCAGGTATGCAGAGCCACATTTGGAAGTAATTTCATATTATATTCTTCATTAAGAGCCTTTGTGTGCACTTTGACATATTCGCAAAGGGTTTAATTTATATATAATTATCCAGAGGATAATTTATTCAGCATTCAACAGACTGCGCGCGAGTTGTCTTTTTGAAAGATTTTTTTCTCGGCGAATGGGTGTTTACTCCATGAGGACTTGTCGACCAACTTTGGCTCAGTATTTTTGTGGTTGTTTATTACTTTCATTGAATACAGATTTTTATGGTTTAAACGTGAAGATTTTTGTAAGAGTTCAATAATTCGGGATTTAGTTTCTGTTTACCATATTAATTTTAAATACATTTATGTGGATTTTGTACACCAGCAAAGGTGCGCATATGTTTGCATTACAAAATTTAATACATACTGCTCTCACATGAAATAAGGGACGAAATGGTATTATCAATTCAATCTACTTAAATATTTGAAACACTCGTTATGAAATCACAAATTTGTTTTGCAAACAAATATGCCGCATTACAAATTAAACAAATGGAGCAGGAAGTCAAAAAACGTTTATCCCCATGCCAGCTTTCTCAAAGGAACAACTTCGTTTCCAGGTCTTTTTAAATGTTTGACATGTAGAAATTATTATGCTCTCAGGTGATTAATAAGATTGGCCTTGCTGAATTGCGGAAAATACTTTGAACAGTCTAACTAACTTTGCCTCTCTTCCCGCTTCGCTTACCGATTTCTCCATTACAAGAACGCATTCTCTCCTAGAATTGCACAGTTCGCAGCACTCTTGTAGCCTCTCACCTGAAACAAGAAAAAAACGTAAACAAAACTTGCTTATTTATGTATACGGATTCACATAGCATGCAAACGTTTGGTCTTTCTCTTTACACTGCACGGAATTTCACGTCACTAATTGGCATGATTTCTTAGTACATTAAACTCGAATACATTTTCCACTCTCACGCTGGGATCGCTACGTCATGAATCTGTCCCAGTTTCACACAGATCAAAGTTCACCAGGAGCTGCATTTTAATTATTATTTCTGAAGGGAATTAAATCTCGGAGGACTCAATTAAGCAAGGTTACTCGGTACGTCTTAAAACATCCTCTCACTTCCAGAGAATAATTGTTCAAGTAACGCAAGCACGCGGTATTTGTTCTGCCGGAAAGTGAGAGGACGGAGAAACCGAAACGTTTGGATATTAAGGAGCAGTTCTGTGTACACTGCGGACGGAAAAGGACGGAGTAACTTGAGCTCGTAGTTGCCCCTTCATTCGTCCTCGTTCCCAGTAGGGTTGGTCTTCCAGTCAGCCCCACCGAATAACAACACGCGTATTTCCCTTTGGGCGCTTTCCATAAACACAAGCGCAACAAGGGCTAATACAATTGGGGACTGATTAACTCCCAACACGGCGCGGCGCGGCGCGGGCTCTCCATCGCGACGCCAAGTGCGCGCTCCCCTCGCCCGGCGCCCCTCCCCCGCCCCCACCCGCTCGGGGCACGCAAAGGGGGGCGGGGCGGCAGGTGAGCGCGCGTGCTGGCCAACTTCACGACAGTGTCCGTGACACACGTGGCGAGGGTGATTGTTCATGGTGGTAAATGATGAAGAAGGTAGTGAGCGGTAATGATGGTGAGTGGTGATGATGTGGGATGATTGCGAGGTAAACGGTAGTGAGCGGTAATGATGGTGAGTGGTGATGATGTGGGGTGATTGCGAGGTACATGGTTGTGAGCGGTAATGATGGTGAGTGGTGATGATGTGGGGTGATTACGGTAATGATGGTGAGTGGTGATGATGTGGGGTGATTGCAAGGTAAATGGTAGTGAGCGGTAATGATGGTGAGTGGTGATGATGTGGGGTGATTACGAGATGTAACAATGATGATTGTCAGTGGTGGCGTTGGTGACTAGCGATGGTCTTGAGTGATAATGTAGTGAATATTGAGAAGGGTGACGATGATGAATGGGGATTGTGGCGAATAGTTACGATGCTATTGAAGAATGGTGACTATTTTCAATAGTGAGTTTGGTGAACGGTAATTCTATTAAAGGGCAACGATCGTAAATGATCAAAGACGCATAATCAGATAATCGTCATCGTGGCAGATGCTCTCAAGAGAGTGATACAGAGTTCGTGGAAGCACGAATGGCAAGACGATTTGACGATGCGTGAGAATGGAGATACGAAGAAAAAGAAATTCCACAGAATCGACGAGCAGAACGCAGGGGAAAGAGAATCAGAAACAAGTCCGCTCGGACCACGAAGGAGATGAAGAAGAAACAGGGGATTCAAAGGAGCAGAAGGCTCACACGAATCGTAAGATGACACTGGGATGAAGGTGATTGGGGTTTAATGCGGCACAAGGAGGTCTCCCAGGCGACGGTATGGCTTAACGAAGGAGTCGGCGATTTTTGATGAGTGCTGGGTGAGGGCGAAATTGCTGGTGAAGACACGGTCACCAGGGGGTACTTGTGCTGCAGCACCTCAGTAAGGCTGAAGTGAGGGGAAAGCAGAGTTACGGGAGCAAGACAGGTAGCGGCAGGGTGCAGACCGGAAAAGAGGCGGAGAAGCCAGCGGCGGGTTCAGAGAAAGCAAGGGTGTGACATGGGCGGCGGAGACGGTATCAATCCACAACTATTACCATGAATACGTCCACGGAAATTTGTATTTTTAAAATTTTATTTGAGGAAGAGTGACTCAGTGTTTTATTATTCAGAAGCCGACGAGATTTTCCGTAGAACACTGCGGATCGACATCTGAATTAATTAAACCTAACGTACGATGATTCTGCCCTCATTACATAAAAAAGAAATAGAGTTTTTTTAGGAAATGTCAATGGATTTGCTGTGAATTTGGGTGCGATGAAAAGTGGAGGAGATGAGGGTGGTGAAATTACGTGGTGATGGTCAGTAGTGATAATGGAACTGCGGCGATGATGGTGAGTGGAGATGCAGAACGGTGGCTGGGCGGCGGTGCGGAGGCGCCGAGGAAATGGCGCTGGAGGCGGCGCGGAGGGCGGAGGCCAGGTGGCGTGGCGTGGCGTGGCGGAAGAGTAGGGAGGGGCGGCGCGGCGGCGCAGGGGGGCATGGCGGGCGGCGGCCGATTTACGCGCCGCAGTCGCCGCGTGCTTTATGGCGGGCGACGCTCGCCGCCCCCGCCCCGACGCGGCGCGGCGCACTGCGGCCCCACTGCAGGTCTCCGCCGCGTGGCTCCCCTCGCGCCTTGCGCATCCCCCCCTTCCTCCCCCCCGCAACGCGCGTTGGTTTTTCAGCCAATTCGGAAAAGCGCGCTCCATGTACCTCGACCACTACCTGCAACTCACGTTCCATCAATTCTCAGACTCGTGCGCGACACAGGAAATCAAAGTAAATGAAACCAAAATTAGAACCCCCCCTTCTTTAAAGAAGTGAAATGTACCTCAATGTTTTAGACGAATTTTTTGATGAAACATCGATTTTTTTAAAAAAATTAATATTTATTATTTATTATAAGATTTGGCATTGGAAATTGTCTTTACTGTACAGAAAAAACAAAACGGTTTAATTTGAATAACCGTTGGTGTTTCGTAGGTATACAAAAATCTTTCATTTCGTCAAAACGTGATCTGCCAAACACCAATGCACGATGCGTAGCCGATCGATCAGGATCAAATATCACATGAGTAAACTGTCAAAAAAGGTTCATTTTCGACCTCAATTGACACACAAGAAGTCTGTAACATTTAATCTGAGACACTGGGAGGGACATGTAGTGATGAGGCGAGTGCTGTGCACAGGAGGCGGTGTTATGGTGAAGGTCGCGATGGCCACGAAGTACATGAAGCCTGACGCCGGAATGTGTGGAAGAAAGTGTTGGTAGAATGTGTTTTACAGGTAGGAGTGAGAGCAACATGTGGAAATGTAGAAGGGCTGTAAACCTGAAGTGAAAGGATGAGTCGAAGAAATATTCAAATTGTGATATAGGCTAGTATGAGACGATTGTAAAATTAATTGTGCTTAGTTAATAAGAAAAAACATTTATGCAATAGCCCTGATGAAGTCTTTATGAAAGCCGAAACGTTGACAGTAGTAATCACTTTTTTTCTGACCTAAACTCAAAAAAGTTACATGTTATTTACTCTCAGACGCCCTGTAAGCCGTGAAATTTAGTTCAAAATTTCAGGTTTGAGTCACCACAACAATTGTAACCATTATTAGGACATTCTCATTTTTTTGCACTCTGGTCGCTTCCATCACCTGTGACCACGCCCCCTCCGCTACCCTCCCCGCCGCCGCCAGATCCACCCCTCCCCTGTCCCCCAACCCCTCCCGGCGCCGCAGTGCGAGGGGACGTCCGCCCTCGTGACATACGACGCCGACGCCGCCCCTTCCTCCCCCCCCCCGCGAATTAACCCTTCACTTAACTGCTGGCGCGCGCCGCGGCGTTTATTCACTCGCGTCCATCTTCATTACGCGCCCGCACCCTCCTCGCAGCCCCGGGTTCGAGCCACAACGCGGTTCCCTCTTACGAGGGGCGGGACACCAGCCGCGGCCGGGCACCCTTGTCTTTCAGTGCAGCAGTCGAGTTCTGCCTTCATTATTTTTACAGCATTTCAATGTTGACATTTCCTAAAAAAAAACAATTTCTTTTTTATGTAATAAAGGCAGAATCATCGCACATAAGGTTTAATTTATTCAGATGTCGATCCGCAGTGTTCTACGGAAAATCTTGCGGGTTGTGAATAATAAAACACTAAGTGACTTTTTTCTCAAATAAAATTTTAAAAATACAAATTTCCGGGGACTTTCTCATGGTAACAATTAAATATCGAGAAACAACACAACTAAAATTGCATACATGACTTTTGTTAGAAACGAAAACTTATTTTGTTACGTTTTCTGTTTCTGTCTTCGTGTGTTTGACTGGTTCAACTATTCAGATACGTGTATACAGGCTCCGGTTGTCTACGGTGGTCATGCACTTACTGCATGGTAATGTTGATGAGATACAAGGAGGGTGGCGCGAACGACGACATAAAGCTGCTTTCCAAATGTGCGTATTCCAATAACTATGAGGAATTGGTGTGTGGATGAAGTTGTTTGATTAACAGGGGAGCGATACCAATTTCGTAGGAAACTCTCTTCTCCCCTGACTCACATTTCATCGCCTATTCACTTCTAATCATTGTAAATCATCATCACAGCATCTCATTGTAATTAATGCTGGAATGTCCAAGGGAACTACTAATAGTGAGCTTTCGTCCAGTTCTCTCCCCCTCCCTCCCTCCCTCCCTCTCTCTCTCTCTCTCCCTCTCTCTCTCCCTCTCTCTCTCTCTCTCTCTCTCTCTCTCTCTCTCTCTCCATAAGAGGAGAGTACATCATAGGAGCTTTGAATCATTAAAGAAAAATGAATTATACTCAAACAAAAGCTAAAAGATTTCTGTAATATATATGTGGATCCTCTCTGACATAAAACATCCAGGGTGTTTCTAACTCTGCTTTCCTGGAAAACATTTTTGCAGTGATGGGTTTTGTGAATTCGTCTGAAAAGCAATCAGCGAAGGAATTCTCCAAACACCTCGGAAAACATAAAATGTATGTATGAATTCTGAGAAGTTGATTGGCTTCTCGGACATCTCTGGTTTTGAAGGGACGAAACAAAACTTCTTGCAGGAACAAAATGTTTCAATGAACCCAATTCAATACGCATTTATTTTTTATTTATTTATTAACGAGATAATCCCATACATAAAGAATTAATACAGATATACATAAATATATATATATATATATATATATATACATATAAATTAGTTACAAATAATAAGAAAGTAGAAGTAGTTCTGTCAATGAATGCCAAATGTCTCAGTTTCCACTCCTATCAGTTTGCTAAGTTAAGAATATATTTTTGTTATCACTTCACATTTTCGAAACGGAACGCAGTCAAGACGTTAAGACAACTCCTTATCTAGCACCATCTACACACGAGCCTCAGTGAAATATCAATAAGCGTGCACTTAATTCCGATCCCGCGTACACTTTGTAACACAAACACTCTTATTATGTTGCAATAGATGAGACGATATGCAATTAAAAGAAAGGTAACTGTTGTGTTTTCCTAACCCCCCCTCTCTCTCTCTCTCTCTCTCTCTCTATATATATATATATATATATATATATAGAGAGAGAGAGAGAGAGAGAGAGAGAGAGAGACAAAGATATTTGATAGACCTCAATCCATTGGCGAAACGTCGAACCATAGTAATAAAACTCTAAAACTCACGTTATTAACAAAATTTCTTTTTATGTCGCTTTTCAACTACTAGGTCATCCATCGACCACTGTAATTACCATTCACTTTTGAACATAGGGTGTAACAGTGAAAGAACATGCATACTACACGACACAAAAACGTCCATTCCCCGGGCGGGATTCGAACCCGCGGCCCTTCGGAATTAGCGACTTCGGCTATCTAAGGGGGCTAAATAATGTTGTTCGATTTAATGATCTTTAATTTCCATCACAAAGTATTTAGTGCAGACACATCTCCAATATCGAGTACAAAGACGTTTCACTAGAGAGCACTTCACAGAAGGGTCCACACTTTTCACACTAGTTGAATGCCGTGTTCTTTTCGTGGCAGCGGCGTTCGTTGGGCAGCGCTTTGCTCTCGGGGCGCGGCGGCGCGAAGACGCAGCTGGGGGCGGCGCAGGCGGAAGGGGAGGGGTGGGGGTGGGGGAGGGGGCGCAACACGGCCGGTGCTTCCGCTTCCGCCGGCGCCGGCGCCCGCTCCCGTGGGACGCGCCGCCCATTTCGGGGCCTAAATGGCTTTCGCGGCGCGCAGTCCCCTCACGTCCACGTGTCACTTACGTGCGCCGCCACCCCGCCCCCGCCCCCGCCTGCGCGCGCACCTTCCCCCGCCCGGCGCTGGACCTTCGTTACGGGCCGCGCTTAGAGACCTTTTGCTTCTTTTTCAATATTATCGTTAAAGGGTACCGATGGGGAAGAATCGATAATACAACGAACACAATCGATGTCAATAAAACCTAATTTATTAATGTTTTAAATAAAAATTATATTATTACAATCAATGTTTGCACATTTCGTACGATATCTCTGTGGAACTGGTGCTAAAGAAAAGAGGTCCATTACTTCTCTTTTGATAGACTAAAATACATATTATTTCGAATAAATTTTAAAACAAGTCATTTAAAATCTCAAAATGCTTTGAAAATTAATGAATCTCATTACTTCATTTTAAATCACAAATTGATGTTCTGAGAGGTATCGTTACACTGCTCAGATATTGGTATTGATGCCGAACCGCACCAATCAACTTCTGTACCCTACGAGGGAGATGACGTAGCAGTTTGCCGGCTTGTTCTCCCCCGCAATGCCTGTCAACGTAGTTGTCGTGCGAGGACTGCTGTGTGAACGTGTTTCCTAGGAGATTCTCCCTTTTCAGCTGTTTTATGTTTGCATTATTAATATTCAGGTACTCGACCACTCAACAACTCCAATTTAAGATTAAATATTGAGACGTAAGTCAAAATTTGATATTTACAATGTTGTAATAACTAAAAAACCAATTAGTGTTGCACACAACACTGGTATTTTTGGTTGTTCAATATTATTTGCATTATTTTAAACGTACCAACGTTCAATATGTCACCATAGTGAATGATATTGTGGAGCGGGGGGGGGGGGGGAAGACGCCAATATATAAAGGCGAGTCGAAGAGATATTGGGCTGTTTGTTCGTAGTAGTTTGTTCCCTAGTGTTGCAAGGATGATTTTCAACCTGAATCCGTAAATACGATTCTTACAGTGCTTCTTACAGTTACTTCTGCGTAAAAATTGATTCTTACAGGATTTTTCTGATTTACGCATGTATCGTTCATGATATGTGAACCACAATAATTTCAACTAGTTCAGTTACTAAGTACTTGAATGTCCTCCTGAATGAGTAATTTTGACAAAGGAGGAGGATGTTGAATGAACGGGAAATGAGACAAAGGAAACGAAAGTAGTCTCAAGATATGTAACACTGCCCTTCAAAATTCCATGTGAATTTTTGGAAATTAGAACCGTGGTCCAAAAGGATTAAAAGTTATCAAACTGGGCCACCGATCGTTTCACTCCTCAAGTGCTATCCTGTCAAAATGCTGGCGGTAAATCTTAATAGAGATCTTAACAATTAATAATGTCTCATTGAGAGCGTCTCTCGCCCTACAGCTACGTTCTATGTGTACAAAAATTCAAACAATTCTTGCGTATGCACCACATACTCGTAACAATACTCATGTGCTTCTCATTGAGTTCGTTTTTTGTAGTCTCTTCCTGGCATTATACTCGTTTCATGTGACACATTGCCTGGCCTCTTTTATTTTGACGTTTTTGCTTTTACAACTTTCACTTCTCTTCTACTTAAAATTTTTGTTTATTTTGTCAACCATCGTCTCTTCTCAACGAACCCTATATTTCTGTTAATTTTCTTCGTCCTTTGTCCGTCCTTCCACGAACAGTCTTTCTTCGAAAGTATACCATTTACTTGCATCACGTCTTTGCTCTTCCATTTCTTCAGAGTCCGCCCCATCCCCTGCTCTTCATCACCTCTGCGCTCTCATCCAGCAATTCTCCACCTGTCACCGCCGCGCTGTTCGCGCGACCTTCCCTCTCCCCCGGCCAAAGGAAGCCGATGAAATTAGAAGAAGCGGTGGCGGCGGCAGCGGAGGCGGAGGCAATGACGACGGCTGAACCCAGGGAAGACTTGGAGCGCTGTGGCGGGGAGTTTTTGTGGCAACTGCCCCTCCTCCCCTCCCCTCGTCGGGCCCCCGCCTCAGAGGGTGCCGCGCAGCCCCAAGCGTTTTTGGTGGGGCCGCCCGTCTCCGCCTCCCTTCGGGGTCCCGCAGCAAAAGTTACGCCGTTATCAAATTGCGTGAAAATCCTAGCGACGCGAGAGCGGTTTTTTAGCTCGGGGGAGAGAGCGCGGTGATGAGAGCGGCTGTGCGGTGCGACGGTGAGTGGGAGCACGCGTGGGGAGCAGGTGCTGGCGGATGCTGCTGCACTGAGAATGAGGGCTCCTCTTAGACCCCCTCCCCTCGGCCTTTCTTCGGCCCGGAAGAACTTCTTTTTCGAGGGAGTGGTTGCCAACTGCTTGGCCCAAGGACTCCTTCTCTGGCAGAGTTGGGAACATGTTTAAGGATGGCGAAAATGTTGCCAGCATGAATGCAGGTTCCTGCACATGTGGTTCAAATATTATGTATTCTCAATCAATCAAAATTATTACCTTGATCATTTCGCTCATTATGCTTAGTTATTTATAGAGACTCCAGTAAGATTGCTCAATTTCCTATTAAATATTACAATTTTGAAGGTATATGAATTGTGAAGGTATATGAATGTATATGAAGGTATATGAATTGTGTAACAATTTTGAAGGTATATGAAACTGAAGTCTTTTTAAAGACGAAATGTAAATGTCGACACACATTAACTCTCATTAGCAATAAATTACAAAGTATTCCAGAAAACCGGGAGCGGTAGCTCAGTGCATTGGCTGATGTCACTGCAGCGCCTCTGACCGGGAGGGCCTAGGTTCGAGTCCTGACGGCGGCAGGATTTTCGGCACTAGCTTTCCAGCTAGGTCGAATTCAGTCACTGTCTGGAAGAGAATTCTAGCGGCCGGCCTGCTCTGGTCGGTAGTTTTCCGTGGTTTCTCCGATCAACACCAGGCGAATGCAGGAGCAGTACCCTAACAAACGGGCCACGGACCGTGCGCGATCTTTTTTACCTCTTCTTTGTCCTATCCTCTCCTCTTACACACGCACTTACACTAACACGCATTACACTACCACATATTCCGGGAGATCGGTCGGGAACTTAGAGCTTGTCCCGGCTGGGGCGGTGCCCCGCTGGTGGGAGAGTCCTTGTTAGAAGGAAACCCAACTAGCCGACGGTAGGTCGGCGCCGGATCTCGCCATCCAGCGGGGGATGATCTCCGCCATCTCCTGAGATGAAAAACATGCACTACACTAACGGGACTAATGACCAGAGCAGTTGACGCGCCCGGAAACATAAAAAATCAATCAATCAATATTCAGAAAATAATTTTTACGTTTCTTTGCTCTGACAACTTGTGGAATTTGGTGAAGTGCATTAGCAGTTTACGACGGTAAAGAGGTGTTGCCGGAAACATGTCTCTAAATGGAAGACTTTACCAGCATTACCCAAGGATCATCACTGCGAGAGATTGACGCACTTCACTTTCCCCCGGCTTTTTGAAAGGGGCTTTCAGAGGCTCGGTGCAGAATCGCACAAGCGACTGCCTGTCCGATCTCACTGCATGCTACTTGCAGTTGTGAAACATAATTCTACTCTTCGCTTCGTGCCTTGAGCTATTACCGGAGGCGCAATGCAAAGAACAGCGAATCACGGATTTAAAAAAAGAGGTCACTGGACAAGGTAATTGCTGTGGAAATACGAATATTCTCCCGACATTTCGGAAACAAAAGCTTTTGTATGGGAAAATATTTGATTGCCACATGTCAATCACAAGGTAACTACTTATAAAGTACTATACACTAACTCCAGAACAATTTGCATATCTTCCTTTCACTATATTTTTACTCCTTTGAGCTGTAAGAAGCTCAGCTGAAAGCGATATGTTCGTATTTTAGTATAATGAGTAATCAGGCTTCATTTGGCAATACATGTACAGTATTCTAGAATGCAACTGGCACAATACAATTTCTGTCCTTAGATTAACGGAGACAGAAGTTTCTCTTTCAGTGCATATACGTGTACACAATAAATACAATATATATGTACACAATAAATACAATATACAATACGCATGAAGTAATATTTAATTTAAATTACCAGCAAACGTCACGATTCTTGTTATGTGAATATCACATTCTCAATCATTCACACTGGATCTCGAAGACTGTGATGTGGACATACAGTGCATTAAATTTGCATGTTCCGAGCTCCCTCTCCACCCGCTAAATGAATCACAAAATGTGGATATGAAAAACCGGCTCAGGAGACTCAGAACATCTATGGCAATGGCTCTGGCTGGGAAGCCCTAGGGTTAGAGTCACGACGGTGGCAGGATTTTCGACACAGGCAGGGTCGAATGCAGTTGCCTGGAGGAGAATTCTAGTAGTAGTCAACTGAACTAAAATCTCTAATCAGTAGTTTTGATACGTTCCTCGGAAGAACCCCAGGCGAATGTCGGAGCAGTACCCTCTCAAACGGGTCATGGTTTGCGCGTGTATCTTTCCTTCCTCTTCTTTATCCTATCCTCCCCCTTTCCCCCCTTTCTTGCACACACACTTACATACACTCCCACTACCGCCCTTGTCGGGAGACCAGTCGGGAACATAGAACTTGTCCCGCATGAGGCGGAACCCCGCTGGTGCGAGATACTTGGTCGATGGAAATACCGCTAACCGACGTGTACGTTGGCGCCGGATCTTGCTATGAAAGGGTGAAGATCACTGCCACATAACCCGATAAAACATGCATTGCACTTATGGGACTAGTGATCTTAGTATTTGACGCGCCCGGAAACACTAATCAATAAATCAACAATCTGGATATGAAAATAAACTTTAAAAATTGAGAAAGTAATGTTGCTTGATGGAGTAGAAGTTTACTTTTTCAAAGTTTTTCAAAACGTGAACGTTTACTTTTCTACTATTTGCATTAAAATTGCATCATAAGTACATAATTTCACCAAAATAAGTAACATTACATAACATATACGTCTTCGCGTTTATGAAAATTGCAAGGGATCGATAGTCAACACCCAAAATCCACTAGCTCAAAGAGACTGAATCCGCAATCACTATTTCCAAAATTTTATTTTATATCACTGTTATTAAACAAATGATGAATTATATAAAATATATTGCATTGGACATATCATTGTTCTGGACTCCACTACAAGGCGAGGCTATTGAAAGGCAAAAAATCCTTCGAAAGGGAAGGAAAATGTGTCGTCCCATGTCGCAGACTTGAGGCACCAAAAAGGGTAAGCCTAAATTACGTTTCTGAGCAAAGTTAAAAAAAATTCTTCATCGTCGAAATAACTTCTCCATTCACAAGTAGATGCCATGTGGTCAAAGCTGAACCGTGTATCACACGTTCACTACTTTTAAAAAAGGAAAGTAAGCGTATCCATGGCTAAAATGAAGATTTTCAAATCTACCGCGGTAAACGGTCCCGACTGTACAAACACCGCAACAACACTAAAAAAATCGCAACTGATTGCTAATCCAGAAAACCGGAATTGGTGAACATCTGAAAAGCCGTCATTCGAATGCGAGTTCGCAGTGCATCATTACGCTAAGCCCTGCCCCTGCGTGCAGCCGCATCGCCGCGCCCGGCCCCGCCCCCTCCGCCAGTGGCCGCAGCGCCGCCGCACCCCTCCGCTGAGAGCGCTGCGGTCGCCCGGCACCGCCTCCTCCCACTGCGAGGCCCGCGTGCGCGCGGCGCTTCCATGGGGTTATTTTCACACTGCAGGTTGGCGAAGCAGGAAGAATTATTAGTCACGTGTACTCACGTGTACGTCACACGTACTAATGTATGGATGTCTTTGGTTGGTGATTCTGGGCGCGTCAACAGCTTAGATCATTAGTCCCGTAAGTGTAGGGCATGTTTCCCTCGGAAGATGGCGGTGATCTTCCCCCGCTGGATGGCGAAATCCGGGGCCGACCTACCGTCGTCTAGCGGGGTTTTCCCCAACCAGGTATCTCCCACTAGCAGGGCACCGCCCCAGCCGGGACAAACTAAGCTCCCGATCGGTCTCCTGGAATATGTGGTAGTGTAGTGCATGTTAGTGTAAGGGTGTGTGTGTAAGGAGTGAGGATAGGACAAGGAAGAGGAAGGAAGGATCGTGCGCGGTCCGTGGCCCAGTTGGTAGGGTACTGTTCCGACATTCGCCTGATGTTGATCGGAGAAACCACGAAAAACGACCGATCAGAGCAGCCGGCCTCTAGAATTCTCATCCAGAAAGCGACTGAATTCGACCTAGCTGAAAAGCTAATGTCGAAAATCCTGCCGCCGTCAGGACTCGAACCAAGGTATTTTAAAACGAGTACGTCAAATACACTTTCGTACAAGTCACATACGTTGTTCTTTAGTACGAATTCGTAGAAACTTGGAAGTTTAGTCATGGGATCATTTCTAATATGGGAGGATGCAGCCATGTTCATTAATGTCACCTCGTGTTTTTTTTCTTTCTTTCCAGTACTCAGTTGTTTTATGACTTCTTTGTGGTACGCGAACTGCAAATTAACATTAGTCAATCGAAAAACAGTGGAAGTAATATTAGTTTCCACGACGAGAACTGAATATAAAATTTGAGTAAGTGAATAAGATGATAAATACAGTTTTCCAAACTGGGTAGTGTAGAGAAAAGCTTTCTCCATTCTATATTTTTTTTTATTATCATGTAATCAAGCAATCAGATAATTCTTTCTGGTAGCTGAGTAATGGGCGCATTTGTTTCTTTATGAACATAAAATAATAAACCCTAACAAGATACCTCGATGGTCCGATTATTCACGCTAGGGAAATGATTTGAGATCACTGATTAACAGTAAACTGTTAACAAACACTCCAAATATTGACAATATTAACGACGATCCTCCGAAAGAACGAAGTCCTGACGGACGAATTCTCCAAGAATTTTCAATGACCTTCTTTCATTAAGGAAGCGCCTCAGAGTTCGCAATGTTCGGAAGAGGAGGCCTCAAAACGCGATGAAGATCACTGAGACCATGACGCACGTCTGTCGACACTTTAGTCCTCCAGCCGAGGAAGCACATTGCGACAGTGTGGGTGGATATGGTCTGCGCAACAAGTAGTGTATGCACGCTATGAATAGTGAAAGTCGGCGTTCCGACAAAAAATCGGGTGTAATCTACAAAAAAACTGCCGAGCGCACATTTTTCGGAAACAGGAACGGCTCAAGGACCGGAAAGAAGACATTCCATTTAGCGAGGCTATCGATGAGCACGTGATAAGGGATGCGCGCAGGTAGCGCGTGCAGCACCTTACAACCGTCCTTCCCATGACACCGTCCTGGCCCAATAGAACACGGACGGAAGAGTTGCGCGTACAACGAAAGGAAACACAGAAGGACGCCCGAAGGGGAAATAATATATTTCCCAACACTGCTTTTCATTTTAACCATTCAAATTATAATGTACTAATATTATGTGTAGCGAAAAAGTAGGCATCACGACCTGAACTTCACCACTTATAAAACGTTTCTACATTTATTTATTGCACAAAAAATTTGGGGAACGTAGGTTGAATGGCTTCTAGTGGAGCACACAAAAAAGCCCTATAATATTCGTTCAGAAACACCAGTAAATTATCAGAAAAATCCAACCAATGCAATAAAAAAAGAATGTATGTGAGCCAGAGCATATTAAAAAAACTTCAATTGATATCTGGTAACAACCCTGGTCTGTTGACATGAACTGTTAAAATGATGGTGATTTATTTTATCACGACATCCCAAAAACACATATGTCACAGATACGTAAAACACATGTGCCACAGATTCCTCCTTGGTTAAGTTGGACACCCATGGTTATGCGTTTCGTTTTTGTTTTTTGTTTTTTCTTTTTTTTTCTATCTGTTTTACAATGTTTGTTTTTCATAGAAGTTAATTTTTGGTAGTTCATCAACATTTGGTTATTAACCTAACTGCGGGTTCCCATCGGGTAATTGAGTAATATAAAGACAGACAACAGTAGATTATTTTAGGAGTTTTGATATAAGTAATTATAAATTTAATCCATTTACACCATATTCAATTCAATTAATGACTTTCGTGAGGAGCTTCGTTCCGGTTGATTGTAAATCTGCCGCCGCTGCTACCTGCTTCATTGTTCGCACCGCGGAGAACGATACTACGGTCACAATTTCAGTCGACTACAGTGAGGCTCACGAGTGTGGCTCGCTCGTGTGTGGGAGCGTTTTAACCACGGAGCAGGTCCGGGTGGCGTGAGCCCTGAGGGACCGCTCCTGTCGCCGTGCCGCGCGGGCAGGCAGCGCGAAATGGGCCGCGCCAGCTGCGTGCCCGGGAGGGGGCGGGGCCGCGCCGCCCGCCCGTAGAAAGCGGCCTGAGACGAGACGGCCCAGCCGGCGCGGGGCGGTGCCTCGGACGCCGCGAACCGTGCGATTGCAGATGAGCCCCTCGCGGCGCGGCGCCTGCGTTGCCTCATGGGGCACTCGCGCTCTCGCTCACTCACGTTCCTATGCACTCTCTCTCTCTCTCTCTCTCTCTCTCTCTCTCTCTCTCTCTCTCTCTCTCTCTCTCTCTTTCTCTCTGTCTCTCGTTCATGAATTCACGTTTTCAATCACTCTTTCTCTCACTCGCTCGCTGAAGAAGCCACCGATGACGGCAGACAGAGGCCAAGCTGCAGTCTGAGTACAAGCAAACCTCCGAGTAATAGCAAAAAGAGAATTAAAAGGAAAAAGAGAATAAAAAGTCTGAAGGACAAGTGAAAGAAACTATGAAGAGGGACAAAATATGTGGAAGTTAGGAAAGAAGATATAGAAGAATAGGGGGATGAAGAAAGTGAAAAACACAATGACGTCCCCGTGCCGGGAGAATCCTTGCAATCTACGTTGGAAGTGTTGGAAGCTCGAGTCTCACCTAGGGATTGCCTATTCTAGGGAAAGGATTGCCTATTCACATTTTATAAATACCCTTTCGTAGCCCATTATTCTCCTCTACGGCTTACAAGCGTAAATGAGTCGAGACGACTTGCGAAACTGTTCACTGCTTTCACGAATATTCGCGAATAAAGGCCATGCGTAAGAGCAATATATCTGGATGAATGCTAGCGCCTCATCACTTCACGTCATCGCGCCAGTTTTGGCAAAAATAATTATATCCGGATATTATTAAGTTATTATTATTTTTTCGTTATCAACAATAATATTTATATAATTGTCACCTTGCCCGTCACCTCTTTGAACTAATTAATTAATAATAATAATATTGATAATAACTAAAAATAAAACAGGTGGGTGTGGTTTAATTAATTCTTGATAATACTCTTTCTTTCAGACAAAAGAAAATGTTACCACACTGCAGGTTCGTTTCTGTCTTAATTAAAACTTTCAATACATAAGAAATACTTCACATTGTTATTATTCCATTTTTTAAAAACTCTATGGAGGGATAAGCATCCTTCATCACTTACATTCTGGAAATAGATCGTTTCGTTCTTCCATAATCGAAATCCACTGGCAAGTTCAATAATAATCAGGGCGGGAAGTAGGAGCGGATCCAGAAAGTATTGTTTGTGTGTGACGAGGAGGAGGGATTTCAGTTCAGACCCGCATTATGATTTTTGAACGAGGGAATTCTTTGGACGAGATGAGATCTGTACGTGGTTAATGTTCGAGGGAAAAAAGAAGAGCAAAATTACGAAGTTGGCTTGAGGGGGAGGTATTGTCCGTATACTCCCCTTCCCTCCGATCCGCCACTGGCGGGAAGAAACTACCGGGGTGAAAAGCTTCCCTTCCCTCCTGCACGCCTGCGGGTAAAAACCGCAGTGTTCGTGCCGGTCCTTGTGCCTTCGTGGGTGGCTTATGGCGGCGGCACCGCACGGGGCGGCGGCCGTCGTCGCTTTCTCGCGCACCGTGCACCCCCCCTCTCCCCTCGGAAACAACTGCCGTGCGCGCCAAGGCCTCCTGGCTCCACGCGCTCGTACCACGCCGGGCGCGTCCTGCAACGCGGTTACGTCTTCATCAAGACGGCGCGCCTCGTACGCCGACCCGCCTCGACTCCCTGGCCCCGGCGCGGCGCGTCGCGGAGGGAAACTGCTCACTCGCTGGCCGATCAGGTTGCCTGTACTCCATAGTACCAAACAGGACTCAGCAGCAAGGGGATCGGGAACAACGAACTGCTGTCGGATCGGACGGCGGGAGCAATACAAAGAGCGATGACTGTTCAAGGTCGCGAAGTGTGGAACAGCACAGTTTGATTGTTAGTGAAACTGCTAAGATCATTCCTCCCGTAAATGTAGTACATGTTTCCCCCATCGGCAGTTGCCAGGGATATTCCCCTGATGGATGGCCAGATCCGGCGCCGACCTACTGTCGGCTACCGGGGCTGTCCACAACCAGGTATCTGCCACCAGCGGGGCACCGTTCCAGACAGGACAAGCTCTAAGCACCTGACCAGTCTCCCGGCATGTGTGTTAGTGTAGTGCATGTAAAAGGAGAGGATAGAGCAAGGAAAATGTAGGAAAGATCGCGCGCGGTCCGAGGCCCGTTTGTTAGGGTACTCCTCCGACATTCGCCTGGTGTTGATCGGAGAACCACGGAAAACTTGCCGTTCAGAGAAACCTGCCGTTTGAATTCCACCTCAGGCAGCGACTGAATTCGATCTAACTGACAAGTTAGTGTCGAAAATCCTGTGCCCGTCGGGACTCGAACCTAGGTCCTACTGGTCAAAGGCAATGCAGTGACATCAGCCACCTCTCCCGGTCGAATAGCTCAGTTTCACGAGACTTTGCTTAATGTGTCTGTACATTACGGAAGAAGAAGCAAACGGCTCTGGCACTAATGGTTCGGTGATGTTTCAAACTGAATGGGAAAAATTGTATTTTATTTTCTAAAATTAGAGTTAATTGTTTGCATTAAATTGTTTGCAATTAAGTGTTTGCATACCCCTCCTTCGACTTCTGCTCATGTGTTCTGCTGAAACACAATAACTCGGAAAGGAATAGTTTTCTGACTAATGATATAGTACAATTATAGTATTCGTTAGTTTTGCACGAACAATTGCTGAAAAGTCTCTTCAAGTCGATAACTCTGGCGTTTGTTATATTCCCATTTCTAGTGTGCCAAGCATTCTCCAAAACGTGAAAATTAACGCTCTAAAAATAAAATTCTTCCCGCCCAAAATATAATTCCCCCCAACCGCCGGTCTAAATCGGGAACATACAAAAGGAAGCCGCACATCTCCCAAGACAAGCCCAGTGGCCGAGGTAAGGCTTCTGCTCCATTCATGACCCGCCGGCGCCACCGCACGGAACAAGGACCTCGCCGCGCAACGAGCTGGTGACCTCGGCCCTTGGAGCCCTTTGATGTTCTTTGAGCGCCCTTCCCCTTTGTCGTTGCGCTGCAAGGGCCTCTCGACGCACCTGACGAAGTGCTGGCGCACTCGCCCTCGCCGCCGCCAACGCCTCGCCTAGGCCTCTTCATGACCATCACTAGCCGCCTTAGCGAGAGGTGCGCCCAACGCCTTCTCACCGAGTCACGGACGCCGATTTTAATTTTTTTTTTTTTCTTATTTCGAAATTCAGTTTTATTATATCGAATTAATGTAGCCAAACGGAGAAACGAAAAGCCATTCTTAACGGCTGACGCCCGTTATAATATTTAACAATTCGCCGCCGTTAAGAACAATCGAAACAAACTAAGCGAGAGCTAAAAATGGCATATACGAACACATATTCTACGAAGTACTATTTCTTGTTTGCAGGATTTTTTTCTCATAAGAAGTATGTATTGGGAAATGTTTTAAACGACAGGGCCATGACACAAATATTGGATACGGTTGGATTTGTTGTTTCCCGGCGTAAAACTATCGTAAAAATCGTGTTAATAAATATTATTCATTTGAGATTGCTGCGCGTGGGAGGCCAGTTGGAATTGTCAACACTCGTTATTCCACTCAGGCTTCCAGTGGAGCACACGAGGACCTTTCGGCCAAGGGCCTCTCAAGGGCGATTCTCCCATTTAGCGCATCCAATTAGACTTTTGCGTTCGCGTTGAGATGCCGCTCTGGGCTAGATGGGATTTCTTTATCGCAGAATATCCGTAGAGATTTAATCCAGGATCCAGATGTGACTAACAGCTTCGGAAATACACAGCCCCAAGTTGGTTTTCAACTTACAAATTCCAGGTTTTGAAGTTGGTGTCCTGGTCTTCAAGCCATCATGAACAACGCGTGAAAGTGTTTTGATTTTCCAGAGCAATTTTTTATTATTATGAGCAATTATGTTAGAATTTTTAAACTAATTATTCTTCATTTCAAATTATATTTTTTGTAAGGGAATAGATATGGAAACTTTATAGGAGATATTTACACATCGTTGAACGTCGTTTTGCATCTGCTCTGTTGCATAATAAAATGTTACTTTCATGCTTCTGTAACGCTGAGTACTCTCACGTAACCACAACGGTATTCATGGACTGTTTGAAGAGGATGTCGGTGAATTTGAACTGAATGTTATCGTCGACAATCGGGAACTAACGCGATTCTTATTCAATGAAATTATAATCGACGCGAAACAGTAGCGCAACCGGAAGAAAGATGCCGATACGGTAGAGCAACATTTCCGGTCCAAGCGCAAGGTGTTGCGAAGTGCTGCGAAGAATCTTGCGTTCAGAGGATGCAACATTTCTTTCATGCTTCAGGAGAACGTCGATGCAATACCGCCGGGACCTGCTTGTTTTGCCCAAATTAAACCCCTCTCGCGAACGTGTTACACGTTATCGATCCACTGCGATTACTAACCATTACTGGTGGCTCGGGGCATCATTTGATGACACTACAATGCCTCTGACCGGGTGGTCCTAGAGTTCGAGTTTAGATGGTGGCAGGATTTTCGGCACTAGCTTGTCAGCTAGGCCGAATTCAGCCGCTGTCTGGAGGAGAATTCTAGTGGCCGGCTGCTCTGATCGGTGGTTTTCCGTGGTTTCTTTGATCAACACCAGGCGAATGCCGGAGCAGTACCCTGACAAACGGGCTACGGACCGCGCGCGATCTTTCCTTCCTCTTTCTGGTCCTTTCTATCACTCCTTACTAACACACACTTACATGCATACACTACCACACATATCAGGAGACCAGTCGGGAGCTTAGAATTTGACCCTGCTGGTGTGACGCCACGCTGATGTTAGATACCTGGTTGAGGAAATCCAGCAAACCGACGTGTAGGTCGGCGCCATATCTCACTATCCAGCTAGGGAACATCACCGCGATAAAAAAAACGTTCTACACTTACGGGACTAATGATCTTGGCAGTTGATGCGCCTGGAATCACTAATTAATCAATCAAGCAAACTAATATTTAATTCCCAATTTCCAGGTTGCATAGGATATGCTCATGATGAATATAAAATGTAAACATGTTTAAAATAGAAGTTAACAGATCAACGACAAAATCAGGAAGCAATATTAAAAAAAATCAGTATTTCCAAACTGTATCAAAATTATACACAGACTTACTAATTACACTGGAATGATTCTGGTACTTCTCACATTGGATGTCAAACAAGGATTGTGGTTAAATGTTAAATACATCAACTATGAAGCACATGCGCAGAATCACTCTGTAGAATTTGAATACGTGTGGCAAACATTTAAGAATGCAAAAATGAAAAGAGTGAATTTACTTATATTGCTGATTAGTAGATTGTTTTTAAATATTTGCACTCAGTAATACACTCTTAGGACTACTGAAACGCCTACAAAACTGAGAACGTAGTGAGATTGGGTAAAATTAGAGAAATCATTAAGCAAACTGTCCCGACTTCACCAATTGGACATTTCTTCGTACATAGTGAGAGAATCTCAAGATGTAACTCGTACCGACGGGCACAATATCCCGACATATTCAAGACGTTAACAATTCACCCAATTTATCAGAGCTAGCGAACTAAATTAAAGTCTCACGACGACTGAAACAAAAGTCTAGACGAAACAGCAACCCAGTATTTTATTCTCAGAGCAAAATAAAACGAGAACCCAAGTCCCAGAAAGCGCGTGACACGAGTGGATATTTAACTGCGAGCTGAACTTCTCTTTTGACATTTGCCCAGATGATTTACACGTTCTTCGCGAGAGTCTACAACAGCAGAGCAAGCTAAAATGAAGCGACGAATGCGCAAAACGTTTATGTGCATGATTACTTTATTATATTACGATTTTAGAAAAAACAAAGACTGGCGTAAAGTCAGACTGAAAAAAATAATTAATGATCGCAATAAAAACATGCGAAACTAAATTTGCTTCGCCGCGCGGGCAACCCTCTACTTTTAATGCTTGCCCTAATTGGAAAAGTTTCCTGCGAAATTTCTGGGCTGTCTGTGATGAATGCCGCGCTCTTTTCTTTTTTCCGGGGAGATGGTCATAAATGGGCAACGCCCTCCGGGACCGCAGTCCGGAACTGGGCTTGGCGCGTGCTTGTGCGTGGGCGTCGTTGTGTGCGCGCAAGCTGCGTGTGGAATGCGTTTATACGCACATGCGTTCATATGCGGGAATGTCCCGCAGTGGGGGTGGAAGGAGGGGAGCGGGTATGTGAACAAAGCAAAGGGCAACACGGAGCATGATAGTGGGTTAGACAAAAGAATGTCGAAACAAGAAGGAAACACTATAAGGTACACTCAAATATTATTTTTGCAAGTTCACATGTTATGTCGTTTTGCATTTATTACAAAGTATACAGTTTAATTTTTTATATTAACACCGAAATCAAGATCAATCGATTGAATACGAGATATTACTTTCTTTTTCGAATGCATTGAAATTTTGAAATTTACCGCATATTTAAGCGTTCTGTCGACTGATAAGTTTTCTAAAGTAAATATGGAAATGTCATGAAGAATTCAAGATGTAAAGCATCTGAGGGGGATAGTTAAATAAAAATAAAATAATGTCATTTCACTTTCGATGCACAGCATCTTTTCTTCATAACTTTGAACGCAAAGTAATATTGACACTGTTTCCTAAACACCAATATTTGATTCGTCACATTTTCGTTTTGGTCACAATTAAACTTATTAATGTACAAAAGCACATGTTGGCAAGATACTTAAGTGTTGATAACAGCGAAGTTCCAAAGACTAATATTTAACTAATTACTTACTTAACTACTTCCACTTAACTAATATCCTGTAGTAGAACATGCTTATTTCAAATGGAAGAAAATAAATTTTCAGACTTCAACCATACTCGTTTGATATGTCAAAAGTATAAACCGTTGCCCTCTTAAGTAATGTGTATGGATTCTCTTTGATTAACTCTTCTCCATTGCAACTCAACAAACACTGAGTTCTGCAGGTGAATTTATTCTACGGATGTTATTAAAACGCAAATCATGCTGTGCATTATGAAGTTGAAGTCACCGAGAACCTCCTATTAACTTGTCTCCTATTTCACTGTATATTCGTTTCACATCTTCTTCAATGAAATTCTCAAGACCATTTTCTATTAAAATGTACAACTTCCTGTTTGGTAAAGGGAAAATGTCTCTAAAAGATAGGTTGCATTAATAAGATAATATTAAAAATTTCATTCGCAGTTCGAACTAGAATTTCTAGACATCATTCTCTTAGCGTAATTACCTACTAATACGTACATCAATCAAAATCAAATATATTTTTTATACTATTGTAGAGACTTTTGTTTTTACCTATAAAATATCACATGAATTTGAAAAAATCTTCGTTGGACATTGTTCTTCAATATTCTCCTTAGTTTAATTTTTTCCAAACATTAATATTAAAAAATTCTACGAAAAACGAAGGGAGTCACGCTACCTTAATACAAACAGGCAGAAAAGCCAAATTGTGTTTAGCTGAAAGCCTTTACGAATGGCCCTGTCGCACGTGAAGACTCTCCAACTGCCAACTTAATTGCATCCGACTGACCTAATGGAGAACATCTCTGGAAGTTCTCCGTTTGTTGCAATTTTAATAGAACCAATAAACCCCGAAAGTCAAAAATAGGCCAAACAGGAAAATACTTCCACGTTTGAATATCGCCAAGCAGTCAAGCTCTCAGAACGATATAACTGGCACGTTACGTGGGAATCCACTTCCTATCTGCTGAAATATTAAACTCTAATGATGCAAAAGTTTCTCTTTGACTCGCTCCATGAGGCATTTCCGTGAGGTAGCAATCGTATGAAAACCGCCCTGGAAATCCTCGTGAAATACAGAGTTATAAGTAGTGATCTACGGTACCTATTTCATATTAATGCAGCCAATCTGTAGAAGTAATGCCATTTGTTTTCTCTTTTCTATCGGAAGGCAACCTTCCTTTCCTCTACATGAGACTATCATTTCTTTCATTTAAAAAAAGAGGATATTGCTTTAATTAATATACAGGTTCATTTAGTAATAGTTTCGGCCAATCACAGCGAAGTTTACAAACCAAGCACTGGGATGTATTTAATCATTGGTCATCGCTTTATTGAATGTTTCATTAATTGTGCTTAGTTCGAAATGACAGTGCTGAGGTGACCCGCGGGGTGACAGTAAACCATGCGTGGCTCCCCCTATTTCCAAAATCTGATTAAGAAACGTTAACTACTTTAAACTATTAGTTTTCATTAGTTGAAGAAAAAGTAATCTATGAAACTCGATGAAATGAATACTAACACACTCGAAGTTTACGACACTCGAAGATATTTCACATTCATGTATTAATCCACATCACAGCATCATCGTTTCATAACAATTATTGTATTTAAAAATGAATATCAGAAAACATGGTATTATAATATGAGATTGACGTTAGGCCATTAATCCGAATTTGATAGCGAATTGAGCATTGTAAAACAAACATTATAATACTAATTAACGTATAATGGTTTATTGGTTTGTAAAATATTCCTATGAACTACAATTTTTGTTAAGTTTGACTGTAGATCATGGGAAAGCTGACAGACAGTATACTAGACAATACGAGGCTATTGTTTATTAAAACACTTTGTGTCTGAACAAATTTATTTCTATAGATTACCAATTTCTAGACACTTGACAGGAAGGCATTATATTGGACCTCCACTGATTTGCACGTGCTCTCCAAACATTAACATTAAAACGTTAAGCAATCTCAAAACTTCATGAGTATGACTCATCATTCCGTATTTAACACTGAGCCCTTCAATTTTATTACGAAACTGATTTCAGTTTCAAATAGCTTTACTTTATAGTATGAAACTGGATTATAGTTATTTACAAAATAACTGTCACATTCTAGGTAATGAGACAGAGAGTAGTTAAAAGAAGGCCATTGATTAGTTCTAATACGACTTACATTACGACTTTGACTATTGTTGTTAAAAGAGCGTCATGGACCAATAGAACCCTTGTTCTCTATACGGAGCTGATCAAATTTCGTAAAGTTTGACTTTAGACCATCAAAGAATATAAAATATAGTTCATTAATAAGGATGAAAGAGATAACACAATAATAACAACTATCTTTCATCGCTATTATTTGTGGCGTACCTCAAGGTGTCTGCTGCCATCACAGCATTTCTATAATTTATTTTTATTTTGGGCTTCTTCGGCGGGGTGGAGGGACGGCCTGGGAGACCCGGGTCGCACGCATCCGCCGGCGAAAGTGAATCTGAAATACGCGCTGTCGTAAAGCTCAGGCCGCGCCGCCCGCCGCAGCCCCGGGAAGCGGCCGTCTGATGAGGGGAAAATCTGTGAACCTGAGAATTTCACGACGCGCTCTTCCTCCTCTTCCTCTCCTCCCGCACGTCGTTATACTGCCCTCCGAGGTGAGATGAAACCGGAGGGCGCGGCTGGGGACCCTCTGTGCGTGAGGTGGAGCGCGTGTGGCGAGGCGGCAGGGGACGCCGCCGCGTGGGGGCGGAGCGGGGGAGGGGGGAAGGGGATGGAGGAGACGGCAGAGCGAGAGGTCGGTGTGGTGTGGTAAGTGCGAGGTTGGTGAGTGCGCAGGGTAATGCAAGTAAAGTTTGAAAAAGAAGACTGGGAAGGAATTGTCATGAGAGCGTAAGCGTCTGCGGCCGGGTTCAGTAGCTACTTGGCTGTCCAGGAGACGCCGTGTCCTAGGCATTTAGAATGAATGCCACTGCCTAGGCATTCAGAATGAATCGCGATATTTCAATGCCACTGCTTAAAGATCACCTAAAAAGCATTACTGCTAATTTAAAAAAAAAAATAACAGCTGATTCGGAAAATATTCTCATTTCTGAGGTCGCTTCATACGAACCCGATAAACGGGCGAACTATAAGCGACGTAATCAGGTCTTGGAGTAAGAGAAATCTGAAACAGCGAAAAGAGACTTGAAACATAAGCTTTGAATCACTGCACACGCAATGCGCGCGCCAGTTGGCTAATATATTTTTGATCTGTTTTTTCTTTTTCTTGTTGCAGGATTGGCCATAGATGCCCGTAAGGGTAGGAATGGTCGCACCGCAGTGGCGTGAACGTACATTGCACTTCGTGCGTTCACAAAACTGCACAAGTTAGCTCTCGCGTGTCCTAAGCACAGGTGCCAACATTTCGGCTGAAACGGCATTTTGCCCTGTGTAAGGTCTCAGAATGGCACCCGAAACGTTGGCACTTGTTCTAGAAAACGGCGTTTCCCGGACGGCCAAGTAGCTAAGCAATTGTAATACTAAGGGTTGTAGTGGATGAAGAAGCGAGGTCGGTGAGGCATGTGCGTCAAGTTGGCGAGGTTGGGGAGATGGTGAGGGAGAATGAATACGTCAATGGAATTCATATAAACGTCTAAGCGACAGAGCCTGATGCGGAAGTAAGGCAAAGTGATTGGTCGAGTGAGAAGCGGATAAACTACAGCGACGATAATGGTTAGAGTTGGTACTGTTTGCGTGTACAGCATTTCATGAACTTCGGATGTTAGATGAGCGAGGAAGAACATTTGAATGTGAGTGGGTGAGGGAGGAGAGACGAAAATAAAAACAGAGAGACGCAAAAACACAGGGAACAAGAAAGAGCATTAAGAAAAAAGGACAGAGACAAACAGGGCGTAGAAAATCCTTTTCGTGTAGGATATTTGAATTTGCGGTCTAAAAGGAAATGTGAGTATTTCCTCTTTCGGGGTGGGGTGTGATAAGGGATTATGAACATTTGCGGTAGAGAAAAGGCAAATCCTCGAGTTAGAAGCTAGAGAATGAAGTACGAGAATTATCACGGACGACGGTCGGAGAGAGCGAGCCTGCGCGAGGTATATGGGGAACGCCCCGAGGGGCACAACAGTATCGGCAAACCACGCGGCAGTCACGTCGCCCCGTGCGCGGAGAGGAGCGGCGCGGGGGGGGGGGCAGATGCGGCGGTGTCAGAAACAGACGCGGCAAAGCAGGAGCAAGAGGCAGACTTACCTCCCATAAAGGGAAGGCAGCGCCCGCGTGTCATGAAAGGGAAGCCGCCCCAACCGGGGGCTTATCTCCATGCGACATGGCGTACGGCGCTTCGTGTAAATGGCCCGACCAGGAGCACGTAAACTATGAAAGGACGCGACAAGCGTCGAAGAAAGACATTCACGCCGCCGGCGACGAGCAACTAAAAGGGAAATTAAAGCCATTGACGGAAACAAAGAAGAGACTAAGCAGAGACCGGAGGAGATTACAAAGTTTCCGATTGGCTAAGCAACCGAAGTTCTTTTTCTACTTTTGAAAATGCGAAGGATTTGGAGTAAAAGGTGTACCATTTCCCAGAACTGACCCTTAAAACTGATCCAGAAGCTTTTCGAGAGAGATTCCACTACCTCATTAACGTCGAATAATGAATAAGAAGAGCATTTACTTCAAAAAAATATATTTCGAGACAAATTTAATGTTTTATTTGTAAGTTATAAAATGCAGTGGAAACGGCAAAGAAACGTAATCATTAAAGATTAAAAGGAACGCTGTAATTATAATATATACATTTCAGTGATGTAACCAAAAAAAGTTCTCTCTATAGAAATCTCTTCACCTACACACTTTCTTAAAGAAATATTTTATAAAACTACAAAATTCAAGTTCATTGTTAATATTTAAAATCAGGAAGAACATTTGCATGAATACTCTTTTCTAAGTTTCCATGATGTCGCAAATGAAAGATGATTCTTTAATGAAGTTCTGGGACTTCTGTTACGAAAAATGAAGATTTCGAGTTGCACTAGCTGCACCGCATGGCTGCCTTTCTATAACCAGACGATCAAACAATAGAGCAAAGCGATTATGCTGCCCTAATTTCCTGAGTCATACACGAAAATACAACAGATTCCGTATCTCGTCCAAACGTTCTTAATGTGCGGAAAAGCGAGACCACACACATAATACATAATAGGTTATTAAAAAGATATCGTCTAAGCGAGCAAGACGATGAATATGACTGACGATGGCGACGGTAACACCATGTTAATGGAGAATCTATGACTGGTATTAAAACCTACAGCTTCCGTCATCAAGGATAACAGAGACAACGACAATGTTAATATTCTCCACTGCTCAGTCATTAGCACAAATACATTGGCGACGTTCCACGAACAAACATAACAAAACCAACACTCATGTTTGTCGTTAGCTACGTCTAGAGATGACGATATCTTTATTAAGAGGCCACTTCTTAAACCCAGCAGCCATTACGTCTAGTGGGCGAATGAAGTTGACGGATTATGATTGTGATAGAATGATTTGCATGACGATAGAGCGTTGGTGCACTGAGAGGCAGTGTGAACGAGAAAACCCGCCGCGAACTCGCTTTGTCCACCGCAAATTCCAGATGGAACGGCTGGGACTGTACTTCGATATGCAGAGAAGGAATGGGACCAATCCGACCACTACCCATGGGCCGCGTTGAGAGACGACGATTGCAAGGATATCGATAATGACGATCTTGATAATGAACACGATGTCGATGACGGTGTCACAATACGGAGCTTTTGCACCCTCAAACGTTAAATTAATCGAATGCACTATCGATCTTCTACGCATGCGCAGTTCAAGTTTCGCATCACTTTTGTGCATTTGCGCATGCGCAGAAGATCGAGATTGCAGTCGATTGCTGCGCGCTAAGGTGTCCAAAACTCCCTAATGTCAACCTTAATATTGGTTACTGCCCACGATGACTACAAAGTCCCAGCCAAGATTATTAAAAAATTCGGCCACCGGCTTCAGCACATATAAAAATCTCGTCGCCAAGGTCAACAGAATCGACAACAGATACTCTCAACTTCACCGTCGCTAACACGAATGCATCCACGAAACACGGCGGAGCTACACCAAGCAAACGCGGCACGTCAGAGGAGCGAGTCGGAGGCGAGGGTAGCGGTAGGAAGCTGGTCCGTGGGGCGGAGCAGCGTGGAGCGGAGCGGGGCGGAGCGGGGCGGAGCGGGGCGGAGCGGGGCGGAGCGGAGTGGGGCGGAGCGGGGCGGAGCGCGGGGTGGAGCGGGTGGGCGAAGCGGGCGAAGCGGGGTGGGCGAAGCGGGGCGGCGCAGGGCGGGGTAAGGCGGGTGGGCGGGGCGGGGCGAGGCGGAGCGGCGCGGCGGGCTGGGCGAACGGGGCGAAGCGGGGAGGAGCGGAGGAGTGGGGAGGAGCGGGCGGGGCGGGGCGGAGCGGGTGGGGCGAAGCGGGGTGGGGCGGCGGGGCGGCGCAGGGCGGGGTGGGGCGTGTGGGGCGGGGCGGGGCGAGGCGGAGCGGCGCGGGGCGGGCTGGGCGGAACGGGGGCGTGGGGGAGGAGCGGGGCGGAGCGGGAGGAGTGGAAGAGCGGGCGGGCGGGGCGGAGCGGGGCGGGGCGGGGAGTCGAGGCGGAGCGGGGCGGGCGGGGCGGAGTGGGGCGGTGCGGGGCGGGGCAAACGGCAAGCGGGGCGGAGCGGGGCGGAGTGGGAGCCGAAGGCGGAGACGCATGCGAGGAGGAGCGGCACATTTTCCCGCCAAGCGGGAAGCGCCCCGCGCCGCGCCGTCGCATGCTAATGAGCTCCCAGCTCCGCAGCCCCGATGCTATCGGCGGTCGCCGCCGCCTCCGCCGCCAACTCTCCCCGCGACACCACGAGGGCCAGACCCGTCGCCACCGCCGTCACCGCCAACGCCAACACTATCGTCGCCGCCTCATGAACCTCCCCCTCCGCTGGTACTACTAGCGCCACCGCCACCATCGCCGCAACTGCAATCGTCTCTGCCTCTACCATACACCATCGCCATTTCCGCTGCTGCCAGCGCTACCCTCTCTGCTGCACCACCGCCGCCACTTTTGCTAGCGCCATGACTATTGCCACCGTCAACACTATCCCCTACGACAGCGCCATCACCACTGCCGCTCCTGACTCCATCACCACCACAGCCACCAGATGGCCATCGCCTTCTTCACCCACGCGAGCACAGCGCAAGTGGAGAAGCCGGTGACAGCCTGGCTGCGTTCCGATGGCACTAAATCGCTCCACTGAGAAAAAAGTGGGTGAGTATAGGACTGGAAAAGGGACTGCCACTGTGAGAAAGATTCAGAGAGGGAGAGGGATATACCAAGTAGAAAATATGCTGATTGATCAGCTTTTTTACTTAAATTGATGAGCATCAGAAAGTTATAGTCATTCATAGCTCGAAGACCATTGGTCCCACTAAGAGTACAATAGAGTACTAAAAATGAAAATTAAATCTAACAAAATCGTTCGAGGAGTTAACGAAGGAGTACCGTACATGACGCGATTCTATTGGTTGTAAATAATAAATTACATCGGGCTACGTGTCGATCATGTGGGGCATAGCTACTCTATTAAGATTTTCAAAACTGAAAATTACTTTAAATATGGCAGAGTTTAATACGTTAAATATGATACTTATTGTTAGTAATTTTTTATTGGTTGAAAATATTTCAGAAAGGTTGCGAAACTTTCCAAAACTTAATACTAGATTGTTTATAAGTCTATCACCCACTTTTTAAAAATCTACGTATCCCAGTGATAGAATCCTGTGAGAAATCTAAGCAGCTTCTTGAGTCTGCGATAAATCTACTCTTTGGTGCCTGCCGGTAGTCTTATCGAATCAACGCGATAATTACTGCAAACACGCCGGGAGTGAGTGAGCGGCTGGATATGGTACCAAACCGCTCAGAGAGCGCGTATCCTAGGAAACATATGCGGTGAGTGCGACGACTCTCGCTAGGTTTGAAACATCGATGCTGATGTTTTAAAAAATCGATGTTTTTTTAAAAATTCGATTTATTTAACACCAATTGTTTGAAGCTCGAATGTTTGAAGCCGATGTTTTTACCTGTCAATATTGTTTTAAATGAAGAAAAGTATCTATCACAACAAAATTCAAAAATACTTTTCCGATATTCATAAATTTCAGACGAAAGTGACCAAGGGTGAAAAATAAATAAAATCGAGCTTTCATCAATAAAGAAGCATGTATTATAATTGAATTATCGAATCAGATAATCAGTTTTGTTAATTATCCTGATGATTTTTTGGCTTTGTTTGGTCACATAATTCTCAATTAAAAATTAATAAACGTGACTCCCAAATTATCCCCCCCATGAACTTCAATGGTTATTTGTCCAATTTTAAAAACATGGATGTTTAATAATATCGATGGTTTGGGGTCGATGTTTTAATACCACCGATGTTTTTATTCTGACCGCCGATGTTTAGAAACATGGATGTTTTGTTGTCGATGTCGCGTCCTCCGCTGTGGCCGGTGGCTGCGCCGCCTTCCCCGATCGCCCTTTCCGCGTTTCACAACCCTCCCACGCGCGCCCGCGCCTCCCACCGGCGCCGGGAGCGCTATCTGCATCAGCATTTATAAGAAGTGAATCCGAATTATCTCCATCTCGTTTGTAGCTCTCAAGCAAGTTAACAGAACATTAAACATGGAATGCACTTTCTCCACTGGGTCGGGCGGTTTCGTTAAGGCAAAGACCTGTTCACTCCGATAAACCTGCATTTTTCCCCATTTTTGACGCAATGAATGCATAATAATTAAACTGTCGGTACTTCGTGAAAAAAATATATCTAGTCGACGATACCATTTGTCTGGTTTAAGAAAGTAAATTTAACCCGCTGTCGTCTGTCACTCTTCATTAAGAAAGACAAGGTAATGATAGAACGTCGTTGAAAAGAAACAAAGAGTTAATCAGAAAAGAAACCTAGTTTCATGTTCTTTCCGTCGTCGTGTGAAGGTCAATATCCTCTGGAACGCAGCCAGGCGAAAGCGTGCAAATGAAATCGACGAAAATGAGGCCGCAACTAAAGAACAATACGTTGTGTGAAAATAAGACCAATAAGTCTCCGGAAATTTCGACTGTTCAGTAGTAGCGGCGCCACAAATATCACGAAATTGATTAGCGTATTACACAACAACAATGTTAATTACCTTGGGAATTGACACGAAGAGGTGATATATTCTAAAAAGTACAATAACACGATCTAAAAGTTTTCCTCAGAAAAAACTAAAACGTAATGTTCTGGTACAAGGTCAAATGAGGCATCTGGCATCGTCAGAACCAACGAAAAGATTCGCGAGGCACAAAAGAGCAATTTAAATTTATTTAAAAGTCATTATGATTTATCAAGAAGGCTTGTGTCCAATAAATAATTCGGATCTTCGCGGAACAAGTTGTATTACATCAGCACGTACGTTCTCGCAGTATTTGTTTCTTTTGCGATATTTGAAAATTCAGACTTCAACGAAAATGCCATTTTTTAAGTGTTCTTTCCTGTATCAGAGGAAAAAAAACTATGATAAAATTTAGCCTTTTTGAGAAAGAATTAATATTTGCATTTATTTCAAGCATAAATTACACGAAAACTACTATTAAAAAAACAACATAATTATCTGATCACTTTCTGGAGGAGAATTCTAACGATCGGCTACTCTGATCGTTAGTTTCCCGTAGTTTCTCCGATCAGAATTAGATGAAAGCCAGCGTAGTTCCTTAAGAATCGGGTCACGCATCGCGCGCGATCTTCCCCTTCCCATTCTTGTCCCATATTTACACTTGCAAGCACTACACTAGAACACCATTTGGGAGATGAGTCTGGAGCTTAGGCAGGTGCGGAAGCCTACGGGCGGAGATTCCGGGGGGGGGGGAGAACCTCGCACGTCGACATGTAGGCCGATATCCCAACCGAGAAGAGATACCGCCACATCCTGGCTATACCATCCTCTTCACTCTCGGAACTAATCTCCAAAGTAAAATACTCACTCACTCATCACCTTTCTATTACC